>JAADVR010000590.1:0-21858 GCA_023335855.1 Pythium scleroteichum | reverse complement strand
TTGTTGTTGTTGTTGATGTTGCTGTTGTTGTTGGTGGTGCTGGTGGTGTTGTTGTTGGTGTTGTTGTTGTTGTTGCTGTTGTTGTTGTTGTTGCTGCTGCTGCCGTTGCCACGGCCGTTGCTGCCGCTGTTGTTGCTGTTGCTGCCACCGTTGTTGCTGTTACCGCCGCTAGTGCCGCTGCTGCCGCCGCCCGAGCCGCCCGAGGTCGAGACCGAGCTCTCCACCGAGACACCGTTGAACGAGAGAATGTCCTGGCCGGAGACCATCTTAGGCGCGCTGCCGTCATTCGAGAGGGTGAGCATACCGAAGTGGAGCTCCTGCGCCTGCGGGCCCGACCCCTTACCCGACCAGGCCTTGGCGAGGTCGGCGTTGCCCGAGCTCGTGTAGAGCGTGATGCCGCTGCTCTCGACGGCGATACCAAAGTTGTACCAGATCTTGAGCGAGAAATCGGTCTCCCACTGGACGCGCGACTCCGTGCGGAACTGGATCTTGTTGGGCGTGGACGTGGCGTCCACGAAGACCTCCCACTGATGGGACTCTGGGAAGCAGGCCTGCCAGAGTTTCTTGTTCTTGATCTCGGCGTTGGCCGAGATACTCACGCGGAAGAACTGCGTCGAGGCGCTCGCGACGTTCTGCACGAGCTCCGAGCGGCGGAAGTTGGTCTGGCCACCGAAAATGGCCTTGTCGTCCACAGCGATATTGATGACGCCCGTGTCGCCGTTGTACGGGGGCAAGCGGCCCTTTTGCTGGATCGTGACGTAGTCGGCCGGGTTGCCCGTGCCCGACTGGCGCTGCTTCAAGATGTGGAGCTTGAACTTGTTCTCGAGCGTGGCGACCGTCAGGTCCTGGCCACGGCCGTCCCACGGGATCGACTTGTCCTGGGCCGTGGCAGTAGGCGCGAGGCACGCGAGCGCGGCGACCGAGAGCGTCGCAAGGAGCTTGGAGAAACCCATGGCGGAGGAGATTGCCGAATGAGGCAGGCCCGGACGGATCTGCTCATGGCGGTCAGGGAGAGCCGGCCCTGGAGGCTGGATAAGCGCGTTCGGTGGGACCGCATGGAGGGGCACAAACAGATATTGATCCAGACGCGAGGATTCAATATTAAAGGTAGGTAGCAGTAGGAGCGTGGAGAGGTTGGGGAGAGGGGGGGGCGGTTATCGATTATGGGAGTTAATTCGTGGGCGACCCACATCCGGAGTGCCGGGTGGCAGTGCACGGGAGAGGACACTGAGCACCAGCTGGTTCTTGAGAGGACCTTTTGCGACGAAGAATCGAGGAGGCACCGGAATCAGACTCGGATCAGATTGACGCCATTGCCAAAACGGGGTAGACCATTTGAAGGTCTTTCCGAGCTGGATTTCTCGGATTGCAACGGGAAGTCGATTGTGCGGACACACTGATCTGCTCGAACGAATGCCCCACAGCCTGTGGGGCATTCGTTCGAGCGTCGCAGTGCAGTGTGGAGATGGAGGCTGCACTTTCTAACGCACCAAGATGTACTGTGTCCCACGATACTGTAGATGAACTCCTGGATTCGACTTCCACGGCGTGGAAAATGCAGGAGGAACGCATGTGCGAGACCACATCTTGGGGCTGCCTGCATTATCCATGGCTTGTGGTGCTTTGGAACGCAGCCTAAACACCGTGAATACTCTTGAAGTAGTTGGAGTCGGCGTAACAGTATCCGAGAAGGAGACCACCTACGAGTAGAAACTCGAGCATCTCGGTGGGAAGCCCTTCGCAGTCCGGCTCGCAACTGCAGAGGCAGAGCGGAGACCCCCGCCTTTGTCCGACTGAAAGGAGACATCTGACTGAGTCGCCCCTCAGTCTGAGTGGTTCTGCCAATATACTCTGAGGCTCAGAGTATATTGGTAGAACCAACACTGTTTGCGACTTTTATTGGGGAGAAGGTATCGAGCACCGTCGAGAGAAGTGCGAGGAACAGTTGACTCACTTTCTTGAAAGGGCACTTGATTAGCTTGCGGTGGAGTAGTTTGGCTTGGCTCTACTAGTAGCCATCATTCCTGCTGGAAGAACTTGCGCATCTCCACCGGTGAACGGCAAAACGTTCCGGCAAAACTGATTTTTCCGGGAAATAAATCGCAGATCTACCGGAATACCGGGTTTTGGCCCACCCATCTCCGCCAAAACCGCTCCTGCATATTTCTTTCTTATCCGTTGGAGGATGCCGGAACCACGGCAAAACTGATCCGTTTTGCCGTTTTTCGGCGATTTGCCGGAGAAGATTTTGCCGTTTTGCCGTTTGCCGTTGTTGGGTGGGAGCAAAAATTCCAAAACGGGTAATTTTAGCGTTTACCGGAACGTTTTGCCGGCCGCGTTGGAGATGCTCTAAGTGAATGATGGTCAGCTCCTCCCAAAGTACTGGATTAACTCCCTCCAGGATCTCCCTCTTTCAATCGTTCCACGTCAGCAAAACCGGTTTTAGCGAGAGATGAAAGCAATTGAAGTGGCCTCAAGATCTTGTAGTTTACGGCCGATGACCACCGAATATTCTCGATGGTCTTTTTGTCCTGAACACCAAAGTAACCCAGATCGTCGAAAGATTACGCCTCCTTGACCCGATAGATTACCGATATCTTTCACTTCTGCATTTTCCGCCAAGGGGGGAGAACGCAAAGCAAGCAACACGAAGCGACAAGAAGGGAAATCGAGCACGGTACGTGGCGTTTCCTGACGCGGGAATGCGCCCTCGCTCCCCCCCGCTGCGCCGAACGGATGTGCTACGCTCTGGCGGTTCCCCCCATGTCCCTCTCGCCTCCGTCTGACATCTGGAAGTGGCCGAACGGCGTCGAAATCCGTCGTGGGCTGCCAAAGAACGTTGCCGTTGCCGTGTAGTTTCTAAGGGGAACCACTGCCCCGCGGCGTAGGGAGGAGAACAGAAGAACTGAAAGGATGGTTCGCTGACGCTTGCTGTCCTGCCGGGTGGTGTCATGCAGGAAGAAGCCGACGGAACGCCCTCTAGATACACAATGAGCAAGGAAGAATTCAACACGGCGATCATGGACCGCAAGCGCGCGCCGAACCGTCTGATTGTGGATGAGGCCACGAACGACGACAACTCGGTCATCGCGCTCAGCATGAATAAGATGGAGGAGCTCCAGTTGTTCCGAGGCGACACGGTGCTCATCAAGGGCAAGAAGGGTCGCGACACGGTCTGTGTCGTTCTCCAGGACGAGACGGTCGATGACGCCAACGTGCGCATGAACAAGGTCGTGCGCAAGAACTTGCGCGTGCGTCTCGGCGATGTTGTCACCATCACGACGTGTGGCGATGTGCCGTATGGCAAGCGCATCCACGTGCTTCCGGTCGATGACACGATCGAGGGCGTTACGGGCAACCTGTTTGACGTCTACCTCAAGCCGTACTTCGTGGAGGCCTACCGTCCAGTGAAGAAGGGCGATCTCTTCCTTGTTCGTCAGGCCATGCACCCTGTGGAGTTCAAGGTCGTCGAGTGTGAGCCAGCTCCGTACTGTATCGTTGCACCAGACACGATTATCCACTGTGAAGGTGAGCCAGTGCGTCGCGAGGATGAAGAGAAGATGGACGACATTGGCTACGACGATATTGGTGGTTGCCGTCGTCAGATGGCTCAGATTCGTGAAATGATCGAGCTGCCGCTTCGTCACCCGACGCTCTTCAAGACCCTCGGTGTGAAGCCTCCACGTGGTGTGCTGCTTTACGGACCGCCTGGTTCGGGTAAGACTCTCATTGCTCGCGCCGTCGCCAACGAGACGGGAGCCTTCTTCTTCCTCATCAACGGCCCTGAGATCATGTCGAAGATGGCCGGTGAGTCCGAGTCGAACTTGCGTAAGGCTTTCGAAGAGGCTGAGAAGAATGCGCCTGCGATTATCTTCATTGATGAGATCGATTCGATTGCGCCTAAGCGTGAGAAGACAAACGGTGAGGTGGAGCGCCGTATCGTTTCACAGCTCTTGACCTTGATGGACGGTCTCAAGCAGCGCTCAAGCGTGGTCGTCATCGGTGCCACCAACCGCCCGAACAGCATGGACCCCGCTCTTCGTCGTTTTGGTCGTTTCGATCGTGAAATTGACATTGGTGTGCCGGATGAGAACGGACGTCTTGAGATTTTCCGTATTCACACGCGTAACATGAAGCTTGCGGATGACGTCGACCCAGAGATGGTCGCTCGCGACACGCAGGGTTTTGTCGGTGCCGATATGGCTGCCCTTTGTACAGAAGCTGCTCTGCAGTGCATTCGCGAAAAGATGGATGTGATCGATATTGAAGACGAGTCGATCGATGCGGAGATCTTGGACGCCATGCAGGTCACCCAGGCCCACTTCAAGTATGCCCTCGGTGTGTCGAACCCATCGTCGCTTCGTGAGACGACTGTCGAGGTGCCGACAGTCACCTGGAAGGACATCGGTGGCCTCGAGTCTGTCAAGCGTGAGCTTAAGGAACTCGTGCAGTACCCTGTTGAACACCCAGAGAAATTCGAGAAGTACGGTCTTAGCCCGTCGAAGGGTGTTCTCTTTTACGGCCCACCGGGTTGTGGTAAGACCCTTCTGGCCAAGGCTGTTGCTAACGAGTGCCAGGCCAACTTCATCTCCATCAAGGGCCCGGAACTTCTGACGATGTGGTTCGGTGAGTCGGAGGCCAACGTGCGTGAGGTGTTCGACAAGGCCCGTGCGGCTGCACCGTGTGTGCTCTTCTTCGATGAGTTGGATTCGATTGCGCAACAGCGTGGCAGCAGCTCCGGTGATGCTGGTGGAGCTGGTGACCGTGTCATGAACCAGTTGCTTACGGAGATGGATGGTATGGGTGTCAAGAAGAACGTGTTCATTATCGGTGCTACGAACAGACCGGATATCATCGATCCTGCACTGATGCGTCCGGGCCGTCTTGACCAGCTGATCTTCATCCCGATGCCTGATTTCGAATCTCGTCTTAGCATTCTGAAGTCGGTTCTTCGCAAAAGTCCTGTTTCTAAGGAGGTGGATCTTAACTACCTTGCTCAGGTGACAGACAAGTTCAGCGGTGCCGATCTTACCGAGATTTGCCAGCGCGCCGCTAAGCTGGCAATTCGCGAGAGCATTGAGCGTGACATGGAGCGCGACCGTCTGCGCCGTGAGGCTGGCGAAGACATGGAGGATATTGAGGAGGACGACCCGGTGCCAGAGATTACCCCTCGTCACTTCGAAGATGCAGTGCGCAACGCTCGTCGCTCCGTGAGCGACCGTGACCTCGCTCAGTACTCCACCTTTGCGCAGACCCTCCAGCAGGCCCGATCCCACGTGACTGCGGGCGGCACCTCGCTCTCGAACTTCGCGTTCCCGCAGCGAAGCAACGTCGTTGGCGGCAGTGGCCCAAGCGGCACGGTGGCGGCGGCCGACGAGGATGAGGAAGACCTGTACAGCTAGATGTACGGAGTCGCGAAGTGCAGCGGCGCGGGCGCGATCGTAGGGTTCGTCTATAGTAGCTTTCCGCTCGGTTTTTCTTCTCCATTCACCCTCTAATATCCAAACACTACACGTTCATGAACAATTTTCGGTCGGCCTAAAAAAACTTTATTCAATGAGTGGCGAGCCTACCTCAAAGTAATACCTGTTCTCAGGAAGTGACTTACAATGCCCTCACAGACCTGATGTCTATCGTGTCGCCCCACGTAGAATGCTCCACGCGGAGGGGATTCGCGCAGCTCAATCGCGATGATCTCTTTCGCCTCATCACCGAATGCAACGTCGTGCTGAGGCTCGATCCTAGGTTATTTTTTGCAATGGATTGTCCATCTCCGGGAGATAAGAGGATACCCAGTGACTATCTCGTACGGAGATGGGAAGATATATTTTTCGAACCCGTCAGGCACATATCCGCCGCGATACATCCAAACTATAACTGAGACTCCCATCTACAAAGGCGAAAACAATGACACAGTATGGCGACAGTATTCGAAACGCTCTGTGAACTTCTCCATCGGATCACTCGTCACGTCTTCGTGTCGTCTCCCTCGTTCGGCTCGCCTTCTTTTTGCTCTTTAGCCTTGTCTTTCTTGCGCTTGGCCATGGTCTCGTCCTAGTCCTCTTCCAAGAACGACTCGAAGAAGTTGAACCCGTTGACCTTGCGCTGCGGTCGCGGGATCGGCGTCATGTAGTCGGAGCCGTACTCGTTGAACAAAAAGTCTTTTGGATCAGCGAACGTATCGAACGGAACGCCATTGATCGACACGGTCGTGAAGGGCTTGACACGGTCGGCCGGGATCAGGCGGTCGTTGCGCGTGCCAAAGAGCTCCCAGTACTCTTTGCCGTCGTCCTTGTCGGTCGGCACCATGTCGTACATATCGATGTACGGGACCTTGTAGTTGCGCGTGAGGCCCTGCTCGGGCGAGTAGAGCACAGCCGCGAGCGGGTGTGTGGGCGCCACGCAGACGCGCCAGAGCCGCGTGAAGTGGAACATGTGCAGGCCCTTGGCCCAGAGCCGCTGCTTGAGCTCGTAGATCTTGGACGGTGGCAGCTGCAGGTACCCGATGTCGGCGTCATCAGTGTACGGGATCATCGAGCCGTTGCGCACGGCGCCGAGCAACGTGCCGTAAGCCACGAGCGGCGCGGCCTCGACGGCCTGGAGCTCCTCAAAGACCTCAACAAAGAGCATGTGCAGCACGCTCGCGTAGCAGAATCCCGTAGCGTTGACCGACGGCACGAGCAGGTCCAGGCGGTCAGCGCGCGAGCAAAACTCCTCGTCCTTGCGCCCTCCGATGGGCAGGCAGTAGCCGAAGCGGCTCTGGTGGCGCACGTCCGACTCGCACAAGACCTGGAACTCGTTCTCGAACACAGGCGGCTTGGGCTTGCCGCGGCGCTTGAGCAGATCGTAGAACCGGTGGCGCGACTTGGACGCCGGGATCGCGTCCAAGTCGATGACCTGCGGTGAGCACGACGTGGGCTGTTGCGACTCCGCACTTGTCCTGGCCTTGGGCCTGTTGCCGAAGAAGAAGCCGGCGAGGAATCCGGTCTGCTGGGTCTGCCGCTCGCCGGAGTACGCGACCACGAGTGACTCGACCACGAAGTCGAAGACGAAGAGCACGCTGATCAGCACGAGAAAGAGCCGCAGCAGCTTGGCCGGCGAGCGCGGCAGCCGCGCTGAGCGCACCGTCGCGAGCAGCTCCTCGCAGGCGCCGCCGCCGCGTTTGGCCGCGTCGCTGTGGCGTCGCTTGGGCTTGAGGCGCCGCGGGGGCTCCTTGGTGGCGTCGCCGCCTTCCATCGCGCGCAGGTCGCTCGAGCCCACGCGCACGCGCTGGCGGCTGCGCGGAGAGACGGGACGCACGTCGCTGCTCTCCATGGGCGACGAATGGCGGATCGAGAGATGGAGTCGTGGGTAAGCCGAGAGTCTCCCTTGGCGGATAAGCCATTTGGAGAAGTCCTCGTCGTCAGGTGCAGTGTCTTACATCTGGTTATTAAGTATTGATGCTCATATTCGGTTTTTAATTTTATATACATTAAAGTTTATAATCTATTTATCATAAGTATAAAGTAATTAAGGATCCCCCATGATAGGGAGAGAGGTCAGTCTGGTCAGGACTCAGACTCCGATCTCTGATGCATCTGGGTCAACTGTTAAAAAATACGCCTCAGGTTCGCATGGCAAGGTTGAAGTGGAGCTGCTCACCAGCATTGATCAGCATGGGACGGTGGCCGCTCGTTCCCGCACGCGTCCGGTATCTTCAGCCCCCAGTGGCCAGTGCATCGCTGAGTTTAGACGCCTGCGACGCTATTCCCGCGCTCGCCATGGCCAACCGTGAGCTGCTGCTGGCGTCCAACGCGCTGCGCTACCAGCGCCGCAACCTCTTCGCACGCCGCCACGAGGCCGCCGACCTGCTCAGCCTGCGCTCCACGACCGTCCCGTCGCTGCGCGAGCGCGCCTGCCGCGCCTGGCCGCTTGCGCTGCTGCTCTCGCTGGCGGCTGCGACCATCGCGGCGGTCGTGTTGCTCCGCGACGGCATCACGAAACAAGCGACGGACCTGCGCGACGAGCTTCTGGAAGCCGTGGTGACGAGTTCGCAGACCGTCTCGGAGACGATCCACGACGTCCTGCTCAACACGACCGAGACACTGGAAGAGTCGTTCGCGCAATAACCTGGTTGTTTTATTATATACTATGGGTGTGTCGAGAGCAGCGAGGTCTAGTTGGCGATGTGCTCTTTGTAGATCTTGAAGAGCGTGAGCGAGAGGCCGAGCACGCCGATGCAGACGCCGGCTGTGAGCATGAGCAGCGGGCCGGCGTGGCGGCGGTCGAGGATCGCGTGCTCGGACAGCAGCATGAAGAAGAGCGAGGGCATGATGAAGATGAGCAGCGAGCCCGAGACCGAGCCGACGATCGAGAGCGGGATCTTGACACTCGGCACGAAGATGCTGCAGAGCAGGATGAGCAGCTGGCTCCCGACCGTGACGGTGGCGAACTCGCCCCACGTCGCGGCGCTGCTGGGCGTCTGCTTGCCGTTGTTCTTGTAGCGCAGCACGACCGAGAGCAGACACGAGCGGAAGGGCCACATCGCGATCGGCGCCGTCAGCAGCAGCGCCACGCCCATGCAAAAGCGGCCCACGAGCAGCGGCAGCTGGATCAACGCGTTGTGGGCCACGTACTCGGGCGAGAAGTTGAGCAGAATGTTGTCCTTGGTGAGGTCTCCGAACTGGAGGTATCCGCAGAGCCCGATGACCTCATAGAGCACGAACGCGATGCTGATGGCGCCGAAGACGGCTCGGTCCATGCGCGAGATCGAGCGGCTGCGCAGCTCGTCGTACACGGGCAGCGCCGTATTGTGGCACGCGAAGGCGCCGATGAGCAGCGTGACCGTGTACACGCTGCCGGGCTCAAAGCGCACGGCCTCGACGCGCGAGAAGTCGATCGCGCCGGCCGCATTGTTGTTGACGACGACGAGGAACGCGATGAACACAAACGCGACGACGTAGGTGATCGAGAGCACGGCGAGCACGGACGAGAACCGCAGGCGGCCGAGGCGGCGGTTGAGCGAGAGCGGCAGGATCACGAGCACCAAGCACGCGCACGTGACGATCCACTTGTCGCGGTCCGAGACGCTCAAGACGACGCTGAAGAGGTCGGTGATAAAAACGAAGTAGCTCACGAGCGTGCCGAAGCCGCCGAAGATGAACGTGAACTCGGCGAGCCGCGTGCCGAAGGCGCCCATCGTGTAGTGGCCGATCGACTCGTACGTGCGCGCGCAGAAGACGCCCGCGCGGTCGCTCGCCGAGAGCAGCAGGTACACCGAGTAGCGCGTGACGAGCGCGATCGCGACCATGACGACGTTGCCCAGCAGCCAGCCGCTGGACGCCAGCGCGAACGGCACAGCGAGCGTGCCCGAGCCGAGGATCGTGTTCGTCAGCGTGAACGTCGAGCCCCAGACCGTGGCCGTCGCGTGCTGCTGGTCGTGGAGCTTGGAGAGCGCGAGCGCCTTGCGCTGCGACGGCGACAGGTCGGCCGCTTGCTCCACGTCCACCTCGAGCATGCCGTCCAGCTCGAGCGCCTCTGCGGGCAGCAGGCGAGTGGCTTCAGACGTCGCGAGGGAGCGTGGGCTTGGCAGGTACTCACCCATTGACACGGGGTCGCAGCTGCACTGGTGCTTGAGCACTTCGAGCACGTCCTGCGCTGCGTGGGCCACGGGCTCGGTCGGCTCGCCGTGGACGGCGCATTGGGTTGTCGTGGTCTCGCCCATCTCACTCGGGCTTGCGTGCTCTGGGGGGCGGATGCAAGAGTGACTGGATCCAACAGGCGCTCAAGTGGCTGCGGCTGATTGCGTCTTCTTGTCGGCTGAGAAGCCCCGCATACGACGCAGATGATGCTTCCACCAGAAAGTGGACCCGTCACCTCCAGCGATTGGCTGGCCAAACGGCGGCGCGCCGACTCCCATGTTCCCAACGGCTTTTACGCGCGGCACTCGCTGCCAGAGACCGCGACGACGCGCAGGCGACGCTGCGCCATGAATAGCCACGGCGTGGTGGCGCGCAGCGAGCCGCGGGTCGCGGCCCAGCAGCGAGCGTTCCATTTTCGTCACCACGGTTCCATCCATGTTCACTGCTGTGAATGTGCTTGGATTTGATTTTATCCAATGAGCAGATTTCGAAACCAGCGACAGCCAATCAAATCACTGTATTTGTGTGAGCTGGATGTTTAGTCGAGATGTTTGATTGGTTGAAATGGAAGAGAACGACTGATGAGCTAATCAATAAAGCTGCGACGTGTGACGGGTTTCACCCTTCAAATGGGTACACAACTGACTGCTCGTGCCAGCACATACTGCACTGCGGCGGACCGTCTCCAGATTCGCTCACCTTCGATCACGCGGGAGCGGCTCTCTTCGCCCGTTCTCTCCACTGTAGCTCGCTTTCTCCAATGCGACCTTCAATACGATGAAGGTTCGTTGGCGGATATCGCAGGTCTGGGGCCTAGCTTTCTTAAAAGCTTGGCCCCAGACCTGCGATATGCTTGATTAGAATCAAGCGCTGAGCGCAGCGTCGCACGGCGTGCGCAATCGCTTACGTGGACGATCGACATGGTTTCACAGCGCGACAGTCACGCGACGCACAGCGCGGCGAACAGGCTGAGTTGGGGCACCAGATTGAAGAACCACAGGCCTGTCAATCGGAGCTGGTAGCTCTTGGGCTGGACGATAAGACGTAGTTCTGATGACTTGCGAGCTTGGAGATCGCGGTGCGTACTGCGCTGGTGTTGTTAAGAGCACAGAAGAACTCGGCCTTGTTGGAAGCGGCTGCGGTGATCGCGGTTGGCTGTGAGTCGGTAGAGTTGGAGTACGAGGCTCCGTTGATGGAACCGTAGTCGTTGGCTCGGCTATCGCTTTTTCTTGTCCTGCAGTCGTGACCTGTACTGCCGCCGCCCCGGAAGGAACAATGAGATCGGACAGACTCAGCTTCACCTGGACGACCTTGAGAGGCTTTTTGCTGGCCAAGGGTTTGTTATTGACAGCTTCGCTCGGTGGGGAGACTGGCATCGCTTCCCGTTTCGTCTCCGTATCTATTCGTCTCAGCGGGCTCTCCGACACAGGAACTTCTGGTATCGATCGCTCGTTCTTGCCCGCTGGGTGTTCGCGTGAGGCCCTCTCGACGTCGCGTTGTCCCAAGGCTCGCGGTAGCTTCCCCCTCATGCTCATTGTCTCCATTTCGTCATGCTGTAACGCGATCGTGTACTCCTCAATCGCGTGGTGGAACTTGCCTTCCGTATTGTAGCACCCAGCTCTGCATGAGCCACCATCGTCAGAACCGCTTGTTCTCTGTAGACGCCCTCAAGTAGTTCTTACCGCGCGTATCGAGCCATCACGTGGTGCGGATTAATCTCAAGCACGCGCGAGAAGTCGGCGTGGGCCTCTTCGACGCGTCCGCTCTTGAACAGCGCCATCCCGCGAGAGAAGAGTCCGTGGACGTCATCGGAGCGAGCCTCGATGATCACGCTGAAGTCGCGAATGGCACCGTCCCACTGCTTGGCCTTCATCAAGGCATGACCGCGGACAGCACGTGTGTGGAGACACTGCGGCTCGAGCCTCAGCACGGCGTTGCATTCGGTGATGAGGCGAAAGAGCTCGTCCCGATCGAGCTGCGCGGATCCCCGCCGCGTGGACTGGGACCCGATTGACATCGGCATTCTTCGTGGGGCGACGCGATAGACATCGGGTCTGTGAGGGCATCAGAAGTCACTTCCTGAAAATAGGCATTAGACTCGCTGCTTCACGTTTGGTTTGCCACATCGAAAGGCCCGAACAAAAAGAGTTCATGAACGTGGCCGAATGGGAAAATGCCTGCTCCAGGCCGTGGCCAACTACCGACTGCTCGAGGAACATACGCCAAGCGCAAGGTCAACGGGTTCAATTTCTTCGAGTCGTTCTTGGAGGAGACCATGACCAAGCGCAAGAAAGACAAGCCAAACCAGGAAAAGGACCCGACCGAGGAAAACCGCAAAAGGAGGAGCGTGACGACAGATACTACTGTCGCCATGCTATGCCCCTTGTCCTCGTCTCCGAAACATGGTGACGAATGAGCAGCGAAAGCAGAGGAGACAAATAAATGTGTGTCGTCGTGGGCTGTAGCAAATTCCGTGACAAGTGAATCCATTGAGGCAGGAAATTTTCTTGGTCTCCGTTGTGTGGCGTGAAACTTTCACGCCACACAACAGAGACCAAGAAAAATTTCAGGAGATGGGAGGAGAATATCCTCCCATTTCAACCTTCGTTATTTTGAATCAGGTTGGTCGCGCTTCCACTTTGCAATTTGCCAACGCCACGTACAGCTCACGCCACTCTGAAGGCTCAAGACAAATGGTTGGCCATTGGACGCGCGAAGAACACCGCGACTACCTGCAGTCGGCGTGGGGACGCGAGCGCCGCACATGGCAGGAGGTGGTTAAGTTTGTCCGCACCAAAAATCGCAAGCAGCTCATTTCGCACAACCAAAAGATGGAGAAGCGCCTGCTCAAGGCCGTGGCCGACGGCCGACTGCGCGAGCCCAACGGCGAAGGGTACCTCGAGCACTGCCTCCCTTCCATCACCGGTGCGCGGAGGTAATTTGGATAAGAGACTCAGACATTAATACTGACCTCGCTGTAGAAATCGTGATTCGTATGGCCAACGTCGGTCGCTTTCGTGGCAAGGTGTTGAAAGCGATCAAGATAGGAATCGTCCGAAACGGCTTGTATCTCGTGCGGGACGATGGAGACGACTATCGATTTGCTCAGACGTGAAGACTCTTATTGTTCTGTCCGTGCACTTCTCACTGATGATATGGTTGCTAGCGAAGATCGCTTCGGCCTGGACAGGGTGCTCAAGGCACTGGCACCAGCCCATCGGTTGGTGGTATACGGCGTGGAACGAACCACGTCGCCCAGTATCAACGGATCCACCACTAGCAGCATTGCCGGAGACACGGACAGCGGCTCGAGCGATTCTAGTACCTCACCGGCGAGCAGCAATGGGGACGAAGAAATCACGGACTCTCCGAGCCACCTGAGCGAGTGGATGTACGAGTTCTTGCACTCGGAAGGAGTTCAGCTCTCACCGTTTTAATCACTTTGCGAGTTATCGCTGCCGGCCCGGAAACAACCACGCAGTGGTTGGGTTTGGCATTATCAAAAAAAAAAAAAGACAGCTCCTGACAACTAACAATATCCCAATAAAAAGACCACCGTTGCTGTCACCAAGCTCGTGTCTGGATGCGTAGATAACCAATCTAAGCAGCACCAACACACTTCGATGGATTCACGAGCCAAAGCGTGGTGAATGCTCGTCATTTCCGAACCAAGATGTTCAACGCAATCCAGGATGGAGCGAACGAGAAACCGCTCGACGATGACCACAGCGTTCGTTTGTTGAGAGGTAGGAACGGCAACTGTTTCCGTCACTTCTCACTCTCCATACGCGTCACTAGCAATCATAGGTTGCCTGGGCTTGGATGTGCTGCTTGAAACGCTGCCGCAGGCCCATCCACTGGAACTGTTCGCCATGGATCGAACCACGCCGCCCAGCATAAGCGAATGGGCCACCAGCAGAGTCGCCGGCGACACGGACATCAGCGCCCCGATGTCTTCGGAGGGATCGATGATTAGTGCTGAAGAAGATGATTGTGGACATGGCGAAATCCTCACTGACCGTCGGGACAAGCTGCCAAAGGAAGATGGAGACTCAACTTCCGATGTCGCTGGTGACATGGACGCCAGCGGTTTGTTCTCGTCTTGTTTCTCACCAGCCAGCAGCAATGCCAACGAAGAAATCATGGACTCCCAGTGCGACCAGAGCCAGTGGCAGGATCCCGACTACGTCTTGAAACTGTTCCAGCTCTCGGCGTGATCGCCATTGTTCGAACTACCGCTGCTCGGTCTGTAAACAAGCACCCAAGCCTGTTAGGTGAAGGTGGTTGGGTCGAGCAACCAAACAACCAAGAGACACCTCACAATAAACAAAAAAGAATGAATAAAAAGCCCACTGAAGCTGGCATCCAACTGACATTGTCGCTGCCAATTTCCATGCAGGCGTGCTCCCTGACTCCACGAGAGAACATGCGAGGACAAGGACCGCTGGTGCGAGTATTGAGGGCTCTGCGGCATACGCAGCACGAGGACGAGGCCAATGCGGAAGAAGCACAAGTGCAACGGCAACGACGCGGCGATGCCAACGCGACGAGGGATCATGCCCATGCTATGTCCTCGTCCTCGTCTCTGTTACATGGCAGTGGATGCACGACCAGCGAAAGCAGCAGGCCATAATTATCATTGCAGTAGAACCGTGGATTGTGAATGTTACATCAAATGTCGAAAACTCGGTTCAAATTGCGCGAACTTCAACTATCGTCCCATCTCCCTAGAGTGTTCCCTGTCCTGAGAGGGGTCCTATTCCACGCAATCCTTTCGAAAATGCTAGATTGTTTTTGTAAATGACCTACCTAAAGTAAGTAATTCTGACGCGAGAACCCATAACCGTTCTATATAAATCAAACTGAGGCTCCCGCCGTACACAGGGAGCATCTTGCTGGTGGGAAGCCGTGAGTCGGTTCACTCACCAATCAGCCACGCCCACGAGAAGCCCCACCAACCCACCGATTCTTGCTGTTAACAACTCGTGTGGTATGGCCCAAGTGGACGTGTCGACGAGTCGCTGCCGCCTCGCTGCCACAGCCCGCAAGATCTCGGGGCGGCGGAGGGCGCCACGTTGGACGCGCGACGAGCACTCTCAATACATTGAAATCATGTGGAGGGCCTCCGGATCGGAGGGCACGGAGGCGGCTGGCGCCGTCGACACGTCTACACTTACGCAAGCCATCCCACAGCAAACGTTCAAGAAGTTCTCAAAGCGCCAGCAGGTGGCGGGCGCCGTCGGCACGAAGAATGCAAAACAAGTTAATACCCACCATCAGAGATTCGAAGAGCGCGTGCTCAAGGCCGTGGCCACGGGGCAGCTCCGCGAGGACTACGTCGAAAGGTATACTGAGCATACCTTCCCATCCATCGACGGTTGGTGCTACCGAGCTACATGAACACTGCAGAAGAGAAAATTAATGTGGCTTGTTGTCAGGAATCGCCACCCGCGTGGCCGAGAACGGCGTTTTCCGGACCAAGATGTTCAATGCAATCCAGGACAGATATGAGAACGAAGGCGTGCCTCTCGAGTGGGGCGACGAGCACAGCGTTCGCTTACTGGAAGGTAAAGAGCCCCAATCCGCGCCTCTTGGTGGCTTCTCACTGACAATTCGCGTCGCCAGCAATCGTAGGCTGTGTTGGCCGGGAAGTGTTGGTGGCGATGCTGTCGGTGGACCACCCGCTGGTTTTGTTCGCCGCGGAATGAGCCACGTCGGACAGCATTAGCGGATGGTCCACCGGCAGTATGGCTGGCGACACGGACGGCAGCGGCTCGGTCACTTTCAGTAACTCACTCGAGATCAGCAATGGCGACGAAGACTCTGAGTGTGAGAGTTTGTCGAGTTTGCTGCTGGACGCCGATTTTGGGACAGAACTCGAATCCTTTCTCCCGGCAGGATTTGGTTCCTTTCCCTGAAGACCCCGAGCGGCCTGATAGCGTAACTCAACTGCGCTCGGCGCAGTGGCGCGTGCCCGAAGACGACGATGACGAACGGTGGAACAGGAAAACCAGTTGAGAAAACGGAACAAGAAAAACAGTAGGTGCATGAGTAGGATCTGAATATCAAGAAACACGTCGCCAGTCTCTCGGTCTCTAGCTGTCAGCATGACTTTGGTCGCAAGTAGTTGCCGCCGTTCTCGTAGACGAGAGAGTCCATTGGGTCCGCTGCCGTGTCGATGGTGATTACCCAAACAGAATACTACCTAGGTACTAGTATTTGGGATCAGATAATTTCAAGATGCAGAGACCCCCACCGACTGGTGACCGACGGTCTCTCCGATCTTGTCGCGGTTCGGGAAGTCTTCGCGACAGCGTCACACTCGTGGGTTTGAGGCGAACGCTCGTGCCTCACCACAGAGCACACCGACTGGATGGTAACTTGCCGCATCGACTGTGGCTATGTCTGTGGTGGAAGCCGACCTCCTGGCGAGCAGACCTCGGTGAGTCCGAAAGAGCCAAGCCGAAGCAGGAGGGGAGCTGCGCGATGCGACCATCCAGGACATGAAGTGGGTCAGATGGAGATCGCAGAGCTCTTCGCAGATGGGTTGACAAGATTTGTCGGTAAGCACTCAACTAAGAATCATAATTCAATTATGATTCGAACTTGAGTCGTAATGAAATTAATTTTAAAGCCCCCTGTCCAATTCAATGAGATGGGTACGAATCCACTTGGGAGGGGTATCCTCGCCCTTCACAGTCATCAACCCATTTCGCTGCCACTCGACAATCTGCCAAGAGCTCCTCAAGGGACCACCTGCGATCGACAACTCCTCCCCCAGAACGAATGGCCCGCGTCCACGTGCCGACGAGTCGCCGCCGCCTTGCTGTCCGCAAGGCCTCGCGGCGCGAGCGGGCGCCTCTCTGGACTCCTCGCGAACACGGCGCCTACCTCCGAATCATGTGGCCACCGGAGGGCGTGGAGTCCAAGCGGCCGCCCGTGGCTGGCTCGATCGGCACGGAGACGCGGCGCAGGTCCAAGAACCGCGCGCCGTCCAAGCGCGAGCAGGTGGCCAACGCGGTCGAGACGAAAACACGCACGCAGGTTGGGTCTCACCACCAAAAGTTCGAGAACCGCGTGCTCGAGGCTGTGGCGAACGGCGAGCTGCGCGAGCACGACGTGGGCGCGTACGGCGCCCATCGCTCCCCGCGCTTTGCAGGTTTGGCGGGTGCAAAGCGAAATGGGCGACTGGAAACTCCACCTGAAAAATGATGACGGTTGTTGGTACAGGAATCGTCAACCGCATGGCCACTGACGATCTCTTCCGAGGCAAGATGTTCGACGCAATCCAAGACGGAGCTAATGAGAAAGGCGTGTATCTCACGCGGGATGCGCCGCGCAACGTTCGCTTGATGGAAGGTAAGGACGCGCGATCAGGTCTCGATGGGTTTGATTCACTGACGATATTAATACGCGTCGCTAGCAATCGTAGACCGCCTCACGCCGAGCGTGCTGCGCGCGACGCTGCCGCCGGCCCATCCGCTGGTGCAGTTCGCCGTGGAGAGAGCCACTTCAGCCAGACTGCTCGCTTCTCCGGACTGGAATGTCGGCCCTGACGAAGTCGGGCGAGAGGAAATCCTGACAAACCCCCAATGCGACGAGCTGCTTGCCTCGGACTGTGAAGATTCAACCTGGAGCGACGCTGGGGACACGGACGACAGCGGCTCGATCGCGTCCAGCTTCTCGCCGGTGAGCAGCAATATCGACGACGACTGGATGACCACCGAGCGCGACGAGAGCGTCTGCGCTTGGCCACCGGACCGAGTCAGTTTCGACTTGGACTTGGCTTGACGTCCGCGACATGCCCGACAGTGCGGCTACGCTGCGCTGGGGCCTCGCGGCGCGATCGTCTCCAAGCAGGCGTGCTCGTGATCCCATGAGAGGACAGACGAGCACGTCTGCTTTGATTTGATCGCGGCGCGAGAGACCAGCGCAGCCCTTGCACGAAAGCACTGGCGGCGGCAGTACCGACGATGAACGGGCGCAACAACCACCGAACATCTCGTTTGTATTAAGGGGGAGTTGAATATCAAGCTGCTTACGTCTGTAGCCGTCGGCGCGGCTTTGGCTGCATGTAGTTGTCGCCGTACTCATGGACCAGAAAGTCGATCGGGTCGGCCACCGTGTCGAAGACCATGCCGTTGATGGTCACGTGCGTGTACGGCTCGAACTTGTCGCGCGGGATGCGGCGGTCGTGCTCCATCTTCTCGACAAACCACCGGTCGCGGCCCTCGGGGCTCATGGCGTAGAGGTCGACGTAGGGCACTTTGTGTTTCTTGGTCGTCGTCATGTTGGCGTCGAAGAGCACGGGCGCGAGCGGGTGGATCGGCGAGATGCACACGCGCCAGACACCCTGGTAGAACATGTGGTAGCCCAGCGTGCGCAGCGCCTCGCGCAGCGTGGCCAGCGACAGCGCGGCGTGGCAGACGTAGCCCACGTCGGCGTCCTCGGTGAACGGGATGGTCGAGCCGTTGCGCACGGCGCCGAGCAGCGTGCCGAAGAGCATGGCGGGGCGTCCGCCCACGCGCTGCAGCTCGCTGTAGACGTCGACCAGCAGCATGTGCAGCGCGCTGCCGAAGCACGGCGTGTCGATCTTGGTGAGCAGGTCGTCTCGATCGGCCCTCGTGCAGTGGGCGTCGTCCTTGCGGCCCGTGATGGGCAGACAGTAGTCCCAGCCCGAGTACGCGCCGCGGAACTCGTTGCAGAGCACGGCGTGCGGGCCCGCGAAGACCGGCGGCGGCGGCAGCGACGTCCGCTGCGCGCGTCGCAGCTTGTCGTAGAACGCGTGGTGGCTCGGGTACGCGACGGTCGCGGCGTCGATCGTGCGCGGCACGCAGGCCTCGCTGCCTTGGTGTCCGCGCAGCCGCTCGGTCGCGTTCGGCACGTGGAGCCGCAGCGGCTCGACCACGCGCACGCGCGCGTCGTGCCATAGCGCGAGTTGGCAGTGGGTCTGCTGCAGGAGACTGAACTCCGTGCGCATACTCGCGAGCGCCCACCAGAGCACCAGCAGACCCAGCGCGGCGGGCGCGACGCGGCGGCGCGAGCCCAGCGCCGGACGCTTGGGCGAAGGCTCGGGCGAGAGCACGAGGTGGCCCATGACTGTGTTAGCGGAGACCGAGTCAATCAAGTGAGACCGTGCTGAACAGTGGACAGAACCCCTCGAAAGAGTGACGCTGACGTGGAAGGGAGATACGAGTGAGAGAGACCCTTTGGGGGGAAAGGAGAGACGCGAAAGGAAAGAGGTGGCTGCATGAGACGCAAGGAGAAGCGCTTGCTTCGCAGGCGACATGGGGGAGCTGAGCCGGGCGATGATTGCGCTTGGAGACAGGAGGTTAGTGCATACGTGTCCCATGACACTCAGATTCCTTCGGCACAGAATCGTGGATAGCATGATCGACGTTTAGACGTTTATAATATGATAGAGGTTATATGGGCCTTTTGATGGAATGATTTGCATCTTGTTGAACTAGGTACAATTTATCAACAAGTTATTAACAACCAGTCGCGCGGTGGACCCACGCCGCTTCAAGAATTGCCACGATCCCATCGAAGTGCCCAACAAAGGAGGACACTTTCGTCATGCTTCGAACTGGGTCTGCTGGCTGGAGATCGTCAATAGGCTCTCCTTGACAAGTGAGAGACGCCCGTCTCACCGCTCGATCCCAACGCCTCGAGACGCCGCGCTCTGGCCTTCCAGCTCGCCAGCGTCGATGTCTTCAAACTCGGGCATGTCGTAATCCACGGCCGAGTCGAACTCGCCGTCCTCTAGATCATACGGATTCGGCGCGCGCGGCAGTCTCGGCATGGGGCCTTCGGGGAGATTCGTGTCGTTGCCGGCGTCGATCACGCGGTACGTGCCGCGCTTCTTGGGCGTGCGCCACTGGACGCCGTACTCGTGCTCGAGAAAGTCGACCGGGTCGGCGAGCGTATCGAACTCCATGTCGTTCACGCGCACGGTCGAGTACGGCTCGAACTTGTCCCTGGGCACGCGGCGCTTGTTGCGGGTCTCCTCGACCTCCCACTCGAGCCGGTTGTCGTGGAGCTGCATCTTGTAGAGGTCGACGTACGGCACGTGGCAGGACCGGCGCTGCGAGTCGCGTCGGCGGTCGTAGAGATTGCCCGCGAGCGGATGCGTCGGCGCCACGCACACGCGCAGCACGCCCTCGCGGAAGAGATGGTAGCCTTTCTCCCAGAGCGCCTGCTTGACGTGCTTCATGCGCAGCGAGGCTGAGTAGACGTAGCCCAGGTCGGCGTCCTCGGTGAACGGGATGAGCGACGCGTTGCGCACGGCGCCCAGCAGCGAGCCGAAGAGCAGCACCGGCCTGGCTCCGTGGCGCTGGAGTTCGGCGTAGACGTCCACGAGCAGCAGGTGGAGCACGCTGCTGTAGCAGAGCGTCTTGGGCGAGAGCGGCACGAGCAGGTCCAGGCGGTCGGGCGCGGCGCAGTAGGGCAGGTCGTGGCGGCCCGTGATGGGCAGGCAGTAGGACCACTCGCGGTTGAGCCGCTCGCGGCCGCTCGGGTCGCACAGATACGCGTGCTTGCGCGCCATCACGGGCGCCTCGAACGGCGGCTCGAGCGCCTGCAGCAGCTCGTTGAACTTGTGCGGCAGCAGGTAGGCGACGGCGTGCGCGTCGACGAGGCGCGGCGAGCAGTTCTCTGTGGGTGTCGGCGGCGCATTGGACCGCAGCGACTGGCGAGTCGGCTGGCCGTTGGCGTGGCGGAAGGCGCCGAGCGACGGCCACTCGCGGTGCGTCGGCTGTGCGGAGGCTTCGTCTGTGGAAGCGAGCGAGGCGTAGCGCAGGCGCACGACCGAGAGCAGCAGCGAGAGGCTTCCGAGCAGCGCGAGCAGCAGCAGCAGGAGCCGGTCCGTGGGGAGACGGCACGTGTTAGCAGAGGAGGAAGGCGCCATGGAAGGGAGACGGTCGCTCGCGAGGCATGCTCAGCGTGGTGACCGGCGGCTGAAGAGCTCGTCAGTGTCTCATGGGCGTGAGCCGGTCAGCTGGTGGGTTCAGCACCTAGTCTCACTAGGTGTTTTCCATTGGTCCAAATGGACCTGATACCCTGGTCCATATCGATCTGGAGTCTGACCAAACGAAACGACGCGCGTATGGTGATGGCGACCTCGGCGCTGTTCTCGCTGCAGGTTCGCGTCGACGCGCTGGCCTTCGACGCGTTGGCGTCTACCGCTGGAGACTTCGTACTCGCTTTCCAGCTGCTGCAACTCGACATCGTGCTCTTCGAATCGTCTTCGTTCGAAGCGACACACGATGGGACGCTCGGGCTCGCCTCCGACCAGAGCATTGGCCAGTCGTGTCTCTTCGAAACTGACGCCGAGGCGCTCGCGCGGTCACTAGAGGGCGATGAGTACGCGTCGTTCGTGTGGCTCTTGCTCCAGCGAGAGAGCCAGCGCGCGCGGCTCGTGGCGTTCGCGTGCGTGGGCCTCGCGCCGCCGCACGTCGCGGTGGACAGCGCGCGGAGCGCTCGCGTGAGCGAGTGGGCCAGCGTTGAGGCCTCGTGGCCGCTTGTGGACCACGCGAACAAGGAAGTGGGGAGTCTGCGCGGCAGCGTCACGCTCGCGTGTCTAGGGCGCTCGCTCGCACCGCATCTGGAGGCGCAGCGATTCGGCGGTGGCCTGCAGCTGCTCACGAGGCCAAGCGAGCGGATCGAAGGCTCTTCGCGGAGCCAGGAGATATTCCCGCCGGAGGAAAAGGAAACAACAGGCGATGCCCAAGTCAATACAGCATTAGAGGGGGCTGTTTGTGTTCCGGAAGCGGTCGTGACGCCGTCGCCAGTCAAGAAAGTCTCGGCGAGTCCGAAAACAACGCCAAAGGCGGAGGAGCAAAGAGACGCTTCGGTCCAGTGCGATGGAGATGACGAGGAGGCTGGCCAGACGAAGAACCTCAAGCCGATTCTAATCCGCGGCGGCGACACAGGAAGAGGATCCCCGAGGAGACGGCTCGTGGATGAGCTGGATCGTATCAAGATCGGAGAGACCGCCAGCCCGAGGCTTCGATCGAAACGAGAAGATACCCGCAGACCCCGCCAAGCGCTCAGGACCAGTTACGAGGAGCGGCACGCGAGGAGAAGAGACGTGGTTGAGCCATTCTTAGAGAGCGAGCAACCGCCCCCGCTCTATTTCCACAAACCCAAGAGTACGCACGCGACCCATCACAGCACGAGGAATAGATAAGATCGGGGCTGGGTAGCTTTTTTTTTTTTTTTTTTTTGGGGGGGGGGG
>JAADVR010000589.1:0-21869 GCA_023335855.1 Pythium scleroteichum | reverse complement strand
GCGGCGCCTACCACTCGTGGCTCGCGCTGCTCCACGCCGAGCAGCCCATGGACGAGTTCGGCACCGTGGCCTTCTGCCGCCGCGAGCTGCTGCCCGCGCAGCTCATCGCCACCATCAAGAAGATCAGCGTCGCGTGGTGACGTAAGCGAATAATAATGGAGAACGAGTATTGTCGTCATGCCCAGAAAGAAAGCGTTCTAGTCTCCCCGACGATACAGTGCTCACAGCCGCTACCAGTAGAGCGGTCGCAGGGGCTTTGAAGGCCTGCCTGCGGGTCGGCAGGGCCTCTCACGCGAGTCTATTACGTTGCGAAAGACAGTTTCGAACACACCAAGAACGAGTGCTGGCATTGGCAGAAGTGGTTCACACGAACACTCGCTCGTCCGCTTTCTCGGGAGCGCTCGGCACCGCCGTGGACGTTCCGTAGGTCGTAGCTATGGCACGGGGAGCTCGTCGTCGGCTAGCTGGTGGCGGTGCGGCGGCGGCTTCTCGCTGCACACGAAGCGCGTGATGGCGCACGAGATGTCGGCCGTGAAGGCCATGAACGCCGTGCCGAGAACGAACAGCACGCCCGCGAGCAGCGCGAACCCGACGAGCGCGAGCGCGTTCGCAAAGAACGTCTCGCGCATCGCACGCACCGAGACAGTCGTGACCGGGAACGCGAAGGCGAACGCGAGCGCGCTGACGTTCAGCATCGCGACCGAGAACTTGACCACGAGAAAGTACAGCGCCGCGACCAGCGGCTGCCATGCACGCACGGCGCCGGCTGGAGCTGGCGGCGGCGAGATGCCCATGAGCTGGAACCACTCGGGTCGCTCGTGGCGGCGCGACCGGATCTGCTGGTCTGGAGACGTGACGAAGTTGTGGAGCGCGACGTCGCCGTCGACGAGCGCGTGGACCAGCACGCCCAGCAGGCGGAAGACCACGACACCGAAGCAGCAGAGCGGCGGCAGCGCGACGCCGAGCGTGAGCCCCGCGACGACGACGACAAAGCCCACGAGCCCCAGCGCTGCGTTGAGCACGTGGAAGAGCGAGAGCCGCGCCACGCGCAGCGCCGCCGGCTCGGTCGAGTGGAAGGGGCGAGAGACGAAGGCGTCGAGGCCGACGGGCCGAGCGAGCGGCAGCGTGTCGGGCTCCATGGGCTTGGCGGGCGGATGCATTGGAGGAGGGGAGAATGGCGGGGGAGGAGGAGGGGAGGGAGTTGCAAGCATACATTCTGGACGGAATGATGGTGGCTGAACCCATTGACAAAGTCGGGTACATGCGAGGGGTACCGTCTATCTTGCAGTTTAAACACGCGAAAGCTGCATCATTCCAGGGGAGAACGGTCTCGCGGAAGCGTCTATACTGAAGCGTCTAATGTGAGCGGAAGAAGCAATGTGTTCTCTCGGCGCTTCGGCTGGCACCAATAATTGCTCCTGACGTGGGTGGGAAGGGATCCGTCTCATCTCCATGCGATAAAACCTCGCAAAACCAATCATAAAACCTCGCCTTCCAACGATCTCGACTGCACCCACTCATAAAACCTCGCCTTCCAACGATCTCGACTGCACAGCAGCCATTCCGACAAAAGCCAATGCAACACGGAATCGACAAGCCGACGGCCTCGGCGCCGCCGCTGGACTCGCCCCCGCGGCGCCAGCCCAGCGCACAGTACCCTTCGTTCGCCCATGAGCCGTCGGGATCGTACCAGTACGCTCAGCCTGTGCGACAGGACTTCGGCCACCCAACAATGCCCCCCATTCCTCCAATACCCCCAACGCCGCCAATGCCGCCAATGCCTGGTCAGCAGAGCGACTACTACCAGGCCCAGCCACCGCAGCCCAAGTACGTCTTCCAGCAGCACCCGTCGTACCAAGTCGCGCACTCGGACGCCTGCAGCGAAGAGGACGACTCGTCTTTCCACTCGTTCGCCAAGGAGACCGGCCGCCTCGCGGTCTTCCACGCACTCAACGGCGTGCTGGGCTATGTCGCGTTCACGGTCTGTGTGGGCGGCGTGGCGTCGTCGGTGGGCTTACTGCCGCTGTGCTGCTGCGGGCTCGTGGTCTTTCGCGTGCTGCTCTACGCCGTCTACGGCTTCGCGCAGCTCGACGTCATGCTCTACAACTTTATCACGCCGCAGGAGGACCACGTGTACGTGCAGGTGCCGCAGAATCCGCGCACCGAGCACCTCTCGGGAGAGCGGCTCTCGCCGACGCTGTCGTCGTTCTCACCGCTCTCGCTCATGGCGCTCATCTACTTCTGCTCGGTTAAGTTCCTGCTCTCGACGCTCAGCACCGTGTGCTTCTCGTTGGCTGTGACAGCACCGCTCTCGCTGCTGTGCGCCATCCTCGGTATTGAACATGGCGCCCTGTTCTCGGTCCAGCTCGGTCCCGAGGACGTCGCCGACTTCGACTCGGACCCGCTTCTCTTCATCCTCGCGACGGTTTGTCTCTTCGCGATCGGCGTCGCGCTCATGCACCTCGTCGCGAAGGCCTCGCGTGAAGCCACGCGCTTCTTCTGCTGCGAGCGCTTCTCCACGTACCGGTACGTGCACCAGCACCAGCACTACGACCCGGCGCGCAGCCATTTCTATCCGACGGCCTCCCACGTCTACGGCGCCGTGCCCACCGCCGACACAAGCTTCCCAAGCGACCATAACGCCCCTCCAACAGGCCCCGTCGTCATCCGCTTCAACACCGGCGGCGTGTAAATCGGCATCAATCCACAGTAATCCTCCCCAATACTTATTGGTGGCGTGCGTTAACTTTGGTGGGATGTGTAGTCATTAGGAGTGTTGGTCGTTTTCTGGATTCCGGAGTGTCGGTCATTCTTCACTTTGGAACGATCCATCTCAGCCGCGGGCTCTTCCACCACATCCTCCTCCCCTCCGCTCCGCTCCCCTCCACTTGATCTTCTCCGCTCAGCCCAGCTCACCACCATGAGCGCGACCAGCCCCATCAAGCCCTCGGCCTCGGCGCCGACGCCCGACGCCTACGACGCCATCCCGGTCGCGCGGCCCGTCGGTTTGGCGTACGAGCCGCCGGGCGAGGCGCGCGACCCGACGAGCGACTCGTTCCTGCTCACGGCGCTGCGGCTCGGCGTCTTCCACGCGCTCAACGCGCTGCTGAGCAACGTCGGCTTCGTGCTCGTGCTCGTGGGCACGGTCGCGAGCATGCTGCTGCTGCCGCTCTGCTGCTTCGGCGTCGTGACCTTCCGGTTCCTGCTCTACCTCGTGGGCTTCCTGGCCGAGCTCGACGTCTCGCTCTACAACTACATCTCGCCGCCGAGCGACTACATCTATGTGAGCGTGCCGCGCCAGTCGCGCTTCTTCGAGTTCTCGGGCGTGCGCCTCTCGCCCAACCTCTCGACCTTCTCGCCCGGCGCGCTGCTCGTCGCGCTCTACTTCGCGACCATCAAGTTTGCCGTCGGCCTGCTGAGCTCCATCTCGCTCTCGGTCGCCTTCTCGCTGCCGCTCTCGGCGTTGTCGGACGACAGCACGCAGGACACGTTCTTCACGAGCTTCCTGGGCGTCGTGGGCTTCGTCGTGCTCGCGTCGCTGCTGCTTCTGGTCGGCGCCGCGCTCATGAAGTTTGCGGCCGGCGTCTCGCGCGCCTCGACGCGCTACTTCTGCTGCGAAAAGCTCTCCACGTACCAGTACGTGCAGCGCGCCAACGCCTACCCGACGGCCGTGCCCACGTACGGCACGAGCGTCGCGGCGCCGCACACGGACGGCAGCGAGCGCGTCATCGTCTGAGTGCGTCGTATTCGTGTGGTGGGCAGGACGCCTCAAAGGGGACAATGCGTATCCAGTCTCCTCAACATAGCGCCGTTTTTCTCTTATCGGTGTTGCTATTCTTTTTCGTACTCTCTTCGCAGGAATTGTTGTGACTTGACTAGCTTTTCACGACGAAGATCGACCGCCCGTTCTGGTCCATCGGCATCTGAGGCATTGGAGGCATTGGGGGCATTGGGGGCATCTCGGGCATTGGAGGCATCTCGGGGGTTACCGGACTCAAGGGAACCACGGGAGCCATGGGAGGTATTGGTGGCATCGGTGGCATTGGTGGCATCGGAGGTGGCGGGAGTTGCGGGTCAAAATAGGAATGGCCCACATACACGAAAGTTGTCGGATGCTCCGGACGTTGCGACACTTTGCTCTTCGGTTCCGGCTTGACAATGCCCATGGTCGACAACTGGTGCACACGAGGCAGAACTGCGAATGCCAGGGTCTCTCGAGGCCTCCGTTGGTGAGTGCGATCTTAGCCCCCAGGTGTCGTGAAGACCCTTTGGGTGACGAGCAAGCATTCCTCCTCAGAATGACTGTGATTGAAGGGGGCAGGCCTTGACGAAGCGACGACTCGTGATGTGAACCTGAATTAGTGCGTCGGCACAAAACCAACTGCCCACGACCTGTCGCCCCTTCCGCCAAGAATCATGAGCACGCTGGAGGATCTGCTGCCCGAGATGGCGGGCGTCTTCACCGCACAGGAGAGTGCGCTGGAGAACTGCGTACGCGTGCTGACGACGCAGCTACAGAACTTGGGCGTCGACTGCAGCCGCCAGTGGCGACGGGTCGCGTCCCTCGAGGCCTCCAACCGATCACTCGTTGACACGATCGCTGGCCTCCACCACACTGTTGAGACACTCACGCAGCAAAACGAGCAGCTCACCGCCCAGCAAGCGACACAACTTGACGAGATCGTGGCACTACGAGAGAAAACACCGACGATCGACTTGGAGGGTTTGAAGGAGGAGCTACAGTCCCACGTGACGCTCGCAGTCGACCAGCAGCTCCAAGCCATGGATGAGAAGGTCACGCAGCAGATGAACGAGCGGCTCCTGGAGACATCGAACCGCGCGTTTCTTCGAGCCCAGCAGAGCGAGGAGACCATGCAGAATCAGCTTGAAATGCTCGAAAAGAAGTTCGATTACTTGTCCAAGATCAAGATGATGATCAAAGACCTCGGCAAGCGCATGGACAAGCAAGACCAAACGCTTGACGACATGCGCACGGGTTTGGCGCTCCTGGCAAAGTCTGTCGGGTCCGACGAGATTGACGACGATGACGAAACCGATACACAAAGAACTGACTCAAGTCGGCGGAAGCCGTCTGCAACTGCAGACATGCCAATGGTTGTGATGCCTACAGTCGTGTCGGTGGATCTCTCGATCGAGGAAGAACCGACGGAGCAGCTAGAGCCGTCAGTCGCGACGCTGGAGCAAGTACCGCTGATTGCAGTCGAAGAAGCAGCGCCAAGCCAAATCGAACCTGTAACCGAAATTGAGGATGCAACGATCACACAAGAGGCCAACAACACGCTAGAAAATGTGCAAGAGCAGCCGTTGGTGTCAAGCACAACAGACGAAGATACTTCAGAAGTTGACATTATTGAGGATCCCAAGCACCACGACAAAATCGAGTTGGAATCTCCAACTCAGGTATCAAACGCGGAGGAGCCTCAAGTTGCTCAAGAACTTCCGACGCCAACGCATCCACCGGAAGACACTCAGCCAATCATTCAAGAGGAACCGGAAGTAGTTCGTGCAACCACTCCTCCAGAATCGGAGACGCCGCCTTTGGAACCTGTAGATATGACGTCAAACATGGCCTTGACACCAACAAGCACTGCTGTTGCCCCACCCGCGTTGGAGGAAACATCAGCGAACCAAGAGCAGGTGGCAACAGTTGTGCTGTCAGTCCAAGAAGAGTCGACTCAACCAGCTACGGTGCCCCCAGTCGTCCCGGAACGCCCAGAGACTGCTCGGGATGATTCTGGAGACGAGCTTGAAGACGGAGACAGGTTCCAGGGATTGAACGAACTGCCCGTATTACCCTCCCTTGCTGACCACCGACCGTCACTTCCGCAACTTCAGCACATGCCGACGGCCCCGAGTCTCTCCACAGTCGCTTACAGTAGGTACACTATTCTTTCTTGCACCAGCTAACCATATGACTGATCGCGTCTGTGTCAGTCCGCTCTCGACGTCAGGAGCGCACAGCAAAGAAGCTTGGAAGCCGCGAGTCCACATTGTACCGCTCAGAACCCGAGACCCGTCCGCAACGCATCCCACTCACGCGCGATGAGATCCGGACGATGTGGATCCGAATTTTCAATAAGATCGTGCAGCTTAAGCGTATCCATTCGATCAACGGTTCCAGCCCGGAGCGCACGCTGTTCCGAAAACAGAATATATCCATGGGCGCGCGCGTCAAACGACTTGAAGAAATGACCACGGACCTAGAAGGCACGATCGAGTTTCTGGAGACCAACCTCCACAATGCCGGGCAAACGCTGCAGGTCCTCAACCAGGCAGTAACGCAGAGCAGCACAACACTCGACAAAAAAGCCAAGAAGCTGGATGAAGTCCAGCGAATGCAGGGCCAGAGCATCGTGGGAATCGAAGAGAAGTTCGAAGCCTTCGAGGCAGAATTCCGACGCTTGCGAAACGTGGCACGACGTGACAGCGCGCAAAATTCGATGACAGCATCTGCATTCACACGAATTGCATCGCAGATGCAAGACGTGACCAATCAGCTGGGAGACCACCATCGATACGTGGATACCCATGAGAAGATGCTTCAACACCTTGTTCACTCTAACCTCCCTGCACTTGCTTCCAGTGTGCAGAGCACCGTACTGGAACTGCGCGCAGAGGTCGAGTTCAAGACACGTGAGCTGAATAGAAAAGTCGTCAGATCGCTCGAGCAACTGGGTGCAAAACAAGACGCCGGCCACCGCAAGCTCGAGAGACAACTCAACAGTTCCACCGAAGCTCTTTATCGCGACTTGCTGGTGCTCACAAGCTCGATCCTTGTTGCTGCAGAGCTAGCATCCAAGCAAACTCCAGCGAAACCCACCGGATCTCCGCGTACAAAGTCAAAGCAAAAATCGCCACTTGACGCTAGTGTAGCAATGCTCCAGTCCGTCGTCGCCACCTTCGAGTCAGACTGTCGACAAACGTTGAAGTTGAACAATGACGGCAACAACGAGGTCTCAGACAGCAGCACTATGACTGCGATCCTCTTCAGCAAACTGCAAGAGTTCCGTCTTGACTTGGCGAAACTCAAAGAACAGGCCGATAAAGCCGCAAATACAAATATCACCAGTTCAAGTGATCCAGATAACGGCTCAAAACCCAAAGGTTTCGAGGAACATCTAGTCTTGATCTGCACAAATCAACTCCGAACGCTCGAAGAGCTTCTTGTTGCTCAAAGCAGACAACCTTCATCCCCAAGTGACGGCGAAGGCAGTGACGGGTTGGCCCACATCATGGCGCACGTCAGGGACCTGGTGATCCAATTGCGCGCCGTTTTGTTCCTACTCGTATTGTACGCCCAGCTAATTGAATCTCCGCAACAAATCAAGTTACTGCATGTCATACAGTCAACGATGGAGACGAAGCTGACATCGCACGATTTTGCACTTAGCCAACTCGCGACAGTCGAGGCGGTTGTCAAACTCATGAATAACCGATTAGACTCCTTCATGGACATGAGCTTCTCCTTTGCAAAAGATGCCGACGTCAAGAAGTCGATTCAGGATATTCTCAACGCTAGCGATGAGTTCCGAGAGCAGCTCACCAAACAACTCGACTTGACTCATGTGGATGCCGTCAAACGCGACGAACTGATGGAACGCGAGGTTTCTCAGCTCGCTGGCCGAGTGCAGAAAAAGCTGGACAAAGACGAGATGCTTTGGACGCAGGAGGTGCTCGAAAGGCAGCTGCACAATGTAGCAAAAGGTGCCCTTGGTGAACAAGATCTGGTTGATATCCAGCGCGCTCTTCGGACGAAGATGGACAAGGCACAGTTCCACGCACTGCTTCAGCAGCAGCACGCCAAGTTACAAGAACTTGGTGTGGGTAATGGAACTCTCTCATTGTATGGCGGAAGTAGCGGCGGTCGCAACCAGCCATTGATAGCGTCACGGTGTATCTCCTGTGATGGGGAGCTTCCACCTTCGGCTTCCCAAATGCGCGCTGCCGTCAGGGAGGAGGTACAACTTGAAGTAGCCAAGGCGCTCGCCGCTGCGAAACACCATACGCCCGGAAATCCGCACACGTCATCGGCATCGTCGTCTTCTTCACCATCGTTCAATGCGTCCAGCCATCGCAGCATGGAGAAACACAAGAAAGAGCTGCTCATGGCTGCCCTAAAGAAATAGATGCACACTAGAACTTCAAATTCTTCCTGGTAATTAGCAAACGCCAGTCGCCACAAGAATTGCCTGGAGAAGTTGCGATGCGATTTCCTTGACAAGAATCATACTGTTGGCGTCCTGAGCGAGGAGGGAGACGGTTGGATACAAATCGTACTCGATCAAGAACTGCACTGGCGATGTGTGGCTCTCAAAAATACTCTTGAGCATCTTGAGTAGGTTCTTCCTTACAATAGCCTTTGGGACAAGCCGTAGCTTGGCAAGAATTTCACTCACGAACAGTGCGCTCCGGCCGAGTGACTGATTCAAGCGGACCGATCGCACGATCATATCAAGCAATGGCTCAAGCAATACTTCCAGCTCCGCTTCCTGTGAGAAACGGAAGAACTGGATAATCTTGAACAGATTGCTTGGGTCACGTTCCAAAAGTGCATGCTCCATCTTCTCTGTGTCGTGCATGAGCCATACACTGAGTGACTTGATTGCATCCATTTGCCAGTACTTGTCATCAAGCAAATCCAGGAAGACTGAGACACCATCACATGCCCACATATGTGCGCGCGATGTTGGTGATGCATGAGCGAAGTCGCACAACAATGGAAGTGCGAACTGCTTGAGCGGACTCCCACTACAGACAACCTTGATAAGTGGTGGGACCACACCTGCTTGAGCTGCATGTGTCTGACGATTTCGGTTGAGACGACAGAGGTAGAACATGGCCTGAAGTACGAGATTCTCGATTTCACGCCGCTTGCTGGTCGACAAGACATCGTCTTCTTGATTGAGCAACCGTACGAGCGTCCCAATCGTTCCAGCACGATCCAATTTCTCGAGAGTGACGGGTTCCATGCTCAGATTCCGAACACACTTAAGCAATTTCACCACAATCGTAATGAAGATATCATCATCTCCAATCGCTTCTGACTGCTGCGTGAATGAAACAAGAGCGTGTATAATACCTTCCAGCACTGCGCCGTCGCACATGTGCTCTTTGACGATAACGTCCCCCTGCGAAAAGACCATGAGCACGTCGCACATCTCGTCCAGCTCCTCTAGCGACCACGGTTTCCGTAGGAGTGTTGATTGAGCTGCATCGTCGTCAATCTCTTCTTCGCCACTGCCCTCATCCTTAAAGCCAACTTGTGGGCAGCAATTGCTGACAATTTCTTGAAATACTGTGATGAACTTTCTCAATAATCCGGCTTTCACAAACAAGCGCGAGATATCGTTCTTAGGTATCGTCTGCAGTCTGAACACACTGAAGATGCCCTCAAGTGCGATGCGAAGAAGCTCCTTCTGGTCCTTTATTGGCCGTAAGACGTCGACAGTGAGGAAATCCACAAGCACAGGTAGGCCACCGCAGGCAATAAACATTTGCAGTGTCAATGAGCTAGTCCGACAACTTTGACGAACAAACTTTGCTGCTTCGAGTCGCACATACTTCGCGGAGACATCTTGAGTCAAACCGAGGCTATCAGATCGAAGTGGTGACAACGGTGAGAGGAAGCCTCCGTGAGCGTGCCTCCTCGTCAGACGAATGACGACTGGGACGAGACCAACAAGAGCCAGGTTCTCTTGAAATCGCTTGTTGTCCTGAATAATGGTGTTGACAACTTTGAGCACAGCGCACAGCACGTCCAACTTTTTCATCTCAAGTGCTTCCATGATGTTAGGGATAACACCCGGCTGAGACATCAGCTCCCGACGAAGAGCGCTGTTCGTTTCGAGGATGTCCTGGAGGTTGTTACACGCGTCTAGAATCACTTGGTCTTCAAGGCTCGGGTCAAGGAGTGCTAACAATTCCAGCACACGAGCCGTTGCTTTTTGGTGATTGTCTCGGATACTGGAATACTCAAAATCTAGCTCGTCTTCGTCAAATAGCACGTCGGACGATTCTGCGACAGCGTCGGATGCCACAGGGCGGTGAAGGCGGAGCTCAACTCCTTGAGCCTCATCCGTGAACCCGTCATCATCGTCGTCTTGCTCTTTGAATCTATCAAGGACATTTTCTGTCTGGGTCTCGAAAACCACGTTTGTACTCATGGTTCGCTTGAGCTGTCTCTGCACCACAGCTGCTCGGAGAAGCTTCTCTTCGTCCACGTCCCATGCGAGGGAGTCATTATCATCGTCTTCACGAAAAGCCTTCAGTTTGGACAGCCGTTTCTCTACAGGGATCAAAGCCGCCCCACTCCATGTCCTTTGCTCTTCTTCAATTTTGGATGCCGCTCTTACAAGACTTGCACTTTTCGAGCTCTCTTCTTCGTCGTCCCAGAACTGATCGTCCATGAGTACGCTTGCATCTTCTTTCGTGAGTTGGAGCGCAGGCACCGGGGTCCCACCACGACCAGATAACGGCAACTCGATTTCATCGCTCTTTTTACGAACGTGGCCTGGACTTTGCGTGTCAAGTGTGAGCGGTTTGAGTTCCGACTCCACGCCAAACTCTTTATCCCAGTTTTCTTCATCTTCATCTTCATCTTCGACATCTTTGCTATCAGTCACTTGCTGTTTGTCCTTGTACAGCTGTATGGTATTGAGCACTGCATTGCGGTCGAGTGATGATGTCACGTTTTGAGCCACAATCTGTGAGCTTTGCTCTACCTTGTTCCGCGGGATCTGCGTGATCCACGGGTGTTGCAGTAGCTCAGCAGCAGAGCTACGCAGTCGTGGCTCCTTCATAAAGCATTTCATGATGAAGTCTTGCAGCGCAGGGGAAACGCGTTCCGGGAGCGGTGGGTGGTCGTCCTGGACAATACGGAAGAGCGCGGCCATAGGCTGCAGGTCAAAGTACGGTGGCTTAGTTGTGAGCAATTCGATGATCGTGCACCCAACGCTCCAAATGTCGGACGCAAATGAGCAGCCTGACATCTCGATCACCTCGGGCGCCACTAGACAAACCAACTTAACGTCAATAGCTCATTCTCCTTATGGAAAACAGGCGGAGGAAGCCACGCACTCCAGTAGGGCGAACCGACGACCGACTGGGTCTTGTTCTGCGTAGTGTCGCTCAGCTTGACAGCCACGCCGAAGTCCGCGAGCTTGACGAGCCCGTCTTTTGTCGTGAGAATGTTGGCGCCTTTGACGTCGCGGTGCAACACGCCCTGCTCGTGCAGGTACGCGAGTCCCCTCAGCACCTGGGCGACGTACATGGCGACCAGCGGTTCCGAGAAGGACCCGAACTTCTTCATGAACTGCGCGAGCGAGCCGTTTTCCATGTACTCGAGCACAATGTACAGATGCGACGGCGTGCGGATCGTGTCATAATACGTCACGATGTTCTCGTGCGCGAGCTTCTTGAGTAGCCGCACCTCGCTCTCAATCGGCAGCAGCGCGTCGGCGTCCAGCTCGGCCAGCGCCACCTGCTTGATGGCCACGGACCGCGCCGAGCGCAGGTCCAGCGCGCTGAAGACGACACCGAAGCCGCCGCGGCCGATCTCTACACCCAGTTGCTGCGTCAGTGCAACAGCGACGTCAGTGAAACGCATTGAGGAAACCAAGAGCAGGGAAACGCACGTAGTGGTCACCCACGACTCGCGGCTGCTGCGGCTCGAGCTCTGAGCCGCCGAGCCGCCGGCGAAGCGACGCGCCGCTGCCCATGCGCTGCATCGGCCGCGGCGGCGGGACCTGCACGGGCGCCGCGTCGCTGCGGCGCCGAGCGTTCATGCGTCGAGAAAAGGGGAATAATATCCTGCTGAACGTCTAATCACGATGGGCAACATATAAACGTATGTACATATATATTGTTACGAAGACTATAGGTAATACAAACAACGATTATATCCATAATTGATATCATCTTTTCATAGAGTTTATGGATTGATACATCTTCATCGGTAGCCACTAGCGTGGCCAAGGCGGGAAGCGAAAATGCCAGCGCCGGCTGAGGTCGCGGGCCGCGCGCTGGCGTCTCGCTGCGGGGAGTCCGAGAGCGACAGCACCTGGCTGTTGTCGTAGAAGGTGACACTGGCCTCGAGCTCGTCGTCCGGCAGGTAGATGTTGCCGGCCTCACTCTCCAGCACCTCGGCGTCGTGAGTGAAGAGGATCGTCTGCGTCATGTCGGCAGCGGCCGCGGCAGCCTCGGCGCGCTCGTAGCGGCGCCGCCGCAGCCGCCGGTTTTCTGCAACGTCGCTCGTGAGCCGCATGAGCTCGCTCTCATGCTCGTCCTCGCTTGTGAGCGCGAGCGCTGGTGCTTGTTTCAAGATTCCCTGGAAGATCAGCACGTCGTCGAGGAAGACCTCAAACTCCTTCACACCGCGCGACGGCGTCTTGCTGTAGTTCCAGAGACGGATTCGCGAGAGTGTGACTGGTTCGTTGAAGAAGATCGCCAGCTTGTTGTGCTGCGAGGGCGTGAACGGCGCGAGCCACATGTGCCGATCGTCGTACGTGTTATTGACGCCATCGTAGAGCTTGTCGAGCGTGCGCACATCGTGCGGGGCGCCGGGGTCCTTGAGGATGTTGATGTCGCGCGGCTGCGCGTCGAGCATGTCCTCACGCAATTGCACGAGATTGTTTTCGCGGTCGTAGAGCTCGATCCCGTTCAGTCCGAGATAGAACGTGTCACCCCAAGTCGAGAGGAAGACGAATTTGACGATGTAACCAGTTGGAAACAGCGGAGTTTGGTACTGCTGGAAGATCTCGGCGATCGGCTCCATGACGTGCGCCAGCTGTGATGTCTGGTGGCGGTGTTCCGCTGGCTCGTGCGGTGTCGAAGTTGCGTCCTCTTCGCGTCGGATCGCGTCCGGCTTTGTTCGTGAATGAACAGCCATAACGTCGGGCGACAACAATGGGCTATTGCTATGTGCGGACGAGTCTCCGGTCGGGGATGGTGCAGCCGCGCTCAAATTGTGGCTTTTGAGGTACAGGAATTGACCAAAATCGAAATCCATGATGTTCCCGGGAGCTTTGCGAAGCGAAAAACTGCTGTGTCGCACACCGTCGATGTACACTGCGATTTGCTTGGCGCCCTTAAATGAATCTTCCAACGATGTGTTGTAGTTCCAGATCTTCAGGGCACGCAAAGTCACTTGTTGGCCAAAGTCGACAACTAGGGCGCCTTTACGATCCGACGGCAAGAATCCGAGAACGCTTCGCAGAGGTGCGACCCACATTTCATCCGCGTGTGTCGACAAGTGCCTCGCGCCGTGCGTAGCGATAAGTCTCTCGGCCTTTTCCTTCGCAAAAGGCGCCGTGACGATCGCCGATTCGGTCAACGAATGCCTTAGTGGTGAGTAATTGCCATCCAAGAACTGTAGACCAGCAAGACCAACGTCGTACGGATCTCCCCAATTGGCTTCAAGTACGATTTCGACGCGCTGACACGAGACAGGCTTCTCGCTGGAGGAGTCACATACGATAGGAGCTGTGCACGGTCGTGAAGCTGCGGATTGAATGGCGCTGGTGTTCGGGTGGTTGAGCAGGTTCATCGCCAAAGATTTTGCAGGTTTTGGGACTGAACTCAGAGGAAAGATTGGCTGTCCACCTCCAAGCCCAGCAGACAAGCCTGACGTCAATCCAACACCTCGATTTGCACGATTACCGGTCTTCGGTCGCTGCAGCTCTTGGTTGGGAGGTACATCAGTCGCGGCAACGGCCTCAACGACCTTGCTCGATTTCTGTTTCTCGTACTTCTCGATCACGCGGAGGATGGAAGTGTTGGTAGTGAACAAGATGCATTCGTGACATGCTTCGACGTCCTCGACTGCGCTGCCCGGTGCCCGGCGGATTTCCCCTTTGAAGATAAATCTACCATCCAGCGAGATCTCTACATAACGAGCCCCTCGATACGAGTGGATCCGCGTTGTGTTATAGTTCCAAATGCGGATCATGCTCAGCGAGAGTGCGTAGTCCATATCCATGTAGATGAAATGGTTTTGGCCCCGCGTGAATGGTGCAAGCCAGGCATGGAGTGCGTCGCTGGTGAAGTAGTGGCCGTCCACGAGTTTATCGACCGTTCGAGGATCGACGCGATCATGGTCGCCGCCGTTGAGGTCTGGTGGGTCTGCTGACAGCTGTTTGTCGGTATCCGTTAAGTGCACAGCGTGACCAGTGTGATCGAAAATCTCGATTCCCATGAGTCCGACATAAAATGGATCTCCCCACGTCGAAAGGATGTTTATGACGAGGTGCTGACCATGTGGCAACTCCGGAATCTCGAACACCTCGGTTGTTGCAACAGGCAAAGCAGAGGCGTTTATTGCACTGGAATGGGTTCTCACCCTGGACGTCGCTAGTAACTGTTTCTGGGTTCCACCGTTCGCTGCTTGATTGCTCACATTGAACATTGCTACACTGTGCTCGCCTGCAGTGTCGACCTCGGCCTCGTCGGTGTGCGTGGCGAGAACCTCTTCATCGCCAATTTCTATTTCACCGTCAATATTTACGAAATGTACGTTGCCTTCTGGGTCTGCAAGAGTTCGCATCACGGAGTACTTCGCTGAGAGCTCACGACTCCGATTTGTTTTGTCGAAGAACTCAAGAGATCTCAACGATTCGGTGATCGATTGTTTGACTCGGCGACTCGTGCTGACGTGCGGTGCTCGAGTTCGCTGTCGATTCCTCTTGGGATTTCCGAGCTCGGATTCCTTCGACAAGAACGATTTCTCTTGAGCCACAGCGAGGGCTCTTTTTGCAAAACAATTGGAGCGCGCGGGCGCACAGACGCAGCAGATGGACCAGTCCCTAACGATGCTGGAGCTTTCACGGTCGAAGAGACTGTAGACGGACCAGCCTCGGCAATCGTTGCCAAAGGCATTGGTACCGCGGCACTCGTTGCGGACACATGAGTGTCCATATACTCAACTGCGCTGCGACGAGGGCCCAGAGACGTGACTTTCGGGGCATGATTCGTGTCGCTGCTCAGCCATGACGGCACTGACTGAGGACGCATGGACAGCTCCAACTTCGCTAGCGAGTCCAACATCGGTGCTCCATTTTGTGAAGTTGTTGGTGATCCCGTCGCATTCATTGCTCAGAGCCCACCCAACAAGGTGGCGGCATTCGGCTTAGATGCACGTTGCAGTTTCGCTCGCGTCGTTTCGCACACAAGGAGACTCGGTCGAAAATAGACACGATCTGGATTGATTAGCGACTCAGACGGGCTCAAACATGAACTATGAACTACAAACCAACGGATCACGTTCAAGCTGGCGCGGACTCAGGTGTGGTCGCGGAAGTGTACTTTGGTGACTCCACGTGTCGGGAAGCTGGGCCATGAAAGAGCTCTTCGACATCTTCGAGCAAAATGCCGCGGGTCTCGGGGCAGAAGAACCAGACAAAAATGCCGCAACCTGCACACAACGCGAAGAAAAGGAAGAAGACACCGCTAAGGTTGAGATACGGGAAGAGCTTCGGGACGGCGATCATGACGGCGCCTGCCGCCCAGTTGGCCATGGTCGAGAGCGATACGGCCTTCGCTCGCACATTGAGTGGGAAGATTTCCGGTGGATAAATCCAACACACCGGCCCCCACGAGATGGCGAAATTGAACACAAAGAAGCATGCAGCGATGATGATGACGTACCCAGCACCAGACCCGCATCCAGCATTTTCGGTGTTTCCGTGGCAACCAAACGTGAAACTCAGCGCACTGACGAGGTGGCCGACGCACATACCAACTGCACCGACCAGAAGCAGCGTGCGGCGTCCGTACGTGTCCACCCATCGCATCGCTGGGACCGTGCTCAAGAAGTTGACGATTGAGAGTATGAGCAGCGACAGTATTCCATCGCCGAGAACATCTTTAAAAATCTGTGCTCCGTACGTCATCACAGGGTTTATCCCGGTTGCTTGCTGCAGCACTTGGAGGAGAATGGCGATGAAGACACGCCGACGAATAGTCTTTTCGAGGATCTCCTTCCACGTCACCTCTCTTCCTTCAAGAGCGAGCTGCTCGCCGATGGCGTCGAGCTCGCGGCCGACGTTCTCCGTCTGACGCAGCTTTTTGAGTGTTATCTCAGCGGCGTCGCGGCCCTGGTGCTTGTACATCCAACGCGGACTTTCCGGAACGCAGAAGATACCAAGCATGACGATCACAGGAGGCAGCAACGCCACGCCGTTTGTGATGCGCCAACCTCCGTCCGTGTGCTTGATTCCGATATTGATGACATTAGCAAGTAGAAGACCCGTGACGACTGTCATTTGCATGAAGCCCGAAAGCAGACCACGCAGTTCTTTAGGGGCCACTTCCGCACCAAAGACCGGGAGCGAGAAGGACGAGTTGCCGACGCCCATGCCCTGCACGATGCGACCGAAGAGCATGAACGTGTGGTGAGCAGACGGCGTAGCGACGATCCAGATCGTGCCGACGCAGAAGAAGAGTCCGGCCGTGAAGATTGTCATACGGCGACCGCAGCGGTCGGCCACGAAACCGCCAAGCGCTGCGCCAGCGAGGCAGCCAAGGTAGTAGAGTACGTTGTAGAGCGTCGTGAACGTGCGCCAGTTGACCGGCAGCAGCGTGGCCGTGGCGCGGCAGGCGGCGGGCGAGTTCTTGTCGAAGTCGACGCAGAAGTCTGCGAGGAACGAGTCCATGACGAGCACGCCACCCGTGACGCCCTGGTCGTAGCCGAAGAAGAGTCCGCCGAGCGACGCGAAGACGCAGACGACGACGGCGTAGAGCCGCGAGCCCTCCGTCGGTGCGTCGTCGACGAGAGCGGGTAGCGAGACGCCGGTGGGCATGAGAGCTTACTGCGGCTTCGTCGGGAGGGGAGGGAAAGTGGGGGGCATGGTGGTGGTCCGGCGTCCGGCGTCCGGCGTCCGGGACGTCCGTGATCCAGCGTCCGGAGCCTCGGCCGCGTTCGAACGATCGTTAGCGCCGCTTCCCGGACGCGACAGGGTGGGAATTCATTCATAGAGGTATTTTGGCAGTCAAGCCAACACGAATCAGCTTGACGTCTGCTTTCCAGGATAAAAGATGAGAGGACGAAGCGAGAATGCAGGTCGTCTCAACAACCACAACCGCTTTTTCATCCAATCCTCACCGACTATAAAATTTGAACCCCTCTGGATTGGTCCAAATACGCGACATGAGTTAGCTCTGCGGGTAGGGCTATCAATGGCTGAAAAACCTTCTTTCCGAGGTGTGGGAGCTGATGTCGTTCCCGTCTCCAGGTTCAGCACATGGCTTTTTGACAGCACCGTTCTGCTTCCCCAGCCGTGTTCCTACAGCAGATTTCCACGCGACGCCAACACCAACGAGTCACGTTGCGCTTCGACTTTTTTTATTCCGTTGGCTTTATTGTTCGTTCCCACGCCAACTGTTCTGCGCACACCCGACCGGTCTCGCATGTCGTCCTGGCTGGATGCCTTCGAGTATGCGCAGTGGACCGCGCTGCTGCTCGCGGGCCTCGGCGCCATGTTCCTGCTCGTGCACTCGGCGACGTTCCACCGGCTCAAGCGCCGCATGGCCGACTTCATGCTCTGCGTCATCGGGCTCTCGGACCTGAGCTTCGTGGCGCTCGAGGCGCTGCGCCACCACGGACAGCTCACGTACGCCAGCGGCTACGAGCACGCGGAAGACGCCGCCTCGGCGCTCGCCGTGCTCGCCACGGCGCTCTCGCGCTTCGCCTTCTTCATGTCGCTCTTCTGGATCGCCAACCTCTCGCTGCTCATGCGCCTCGGCCGCGTCGAGTCGCTCCACGTGCGCCGCAACTTTTTCGTCTCGGTCGTCGCTTCGACGGTCTACGGCGTCATGTTCGCCACGCTGCCGACGCTCGTGGACAACGCGACGGCCCACGCGCTCAACGCCGCGGCCGTGCTGCTGTTGCAGATCGCACTGCTCGCCACGATCCTCGTGAACCTCGACGTCGTGCGCAAAACCACGCGAATGAACGACAACACGCACGGACGCAACGTGCTGCGCCGGTTGCTCGGCTACGTCATCTGCAACGCCGTGTTCTCGCTGCCGCTGCTGGTCACGCAGCTCTGTGTGCGGCGCTTTGTCGCCTTTGGCGTCGTCGCCGAGACCGTCACGTACCTGCTGCCGATCACTAACGCCTTTTTGTTCGCCACGAGCCTCGCGTGCTTTTGTGAGGCGCCACCGACCGAGCCCAGCCACGAGGAGAGCCTCATGGACGAGAAAACCATCGACAGCAACTCGCTCGTGGGCCAGCTCTCGGAGATGGTCACGAGCGGACCGGTCGTCAAGATCGGTGAAGGCTCGAGTGCTGTCGTGTACCGCACGCAGTGGCTCGGCATCACCGTCGCCATGAAGTGCATTCGGCTCCAGGGCGTGACTGAAGGCACCGAGGACTTGTACATGACGCACATGTCCGAACTCCAGGGCACGTTCTGCGACGAGGCTGCCCTCGCCGCCCAGCTGCGACACCCAAACATCACGCTCTTCATCCAGCTTGGCACGTATAAAGGCAGCATGTGTCTCGTCAAGTGAGTAGCTACTCTCTTCTGTACTGTCGCTGTTGATTCTGATCTCACGCTCTCTCTTTCTCGCTGTAGTGAGTACTGCGCCCGTGGGTCGCTTCGTGACTGCCTCAAGGCGAACCCGCTGATGGAGTGGTCGACCAAGGTGCGGCTCGCATTCGAGGCGGCCAAGGGGCTCGCATTCATGCACAATCGCGACCCGATCTACCTCCACCGCGACATCAAGGCCTCCAACATCCTGGTCACGGAGGACTGGACTGCCAAGATTGCTGACTTCGGTATCTCGCGCATCGCGCCCGAGTTCATCCTGACGACGCGGAGGCGCGCAACGCTGCCCGTGGACGACGAAATCTCAGACGAGAAGTCGCGCCACAAGACGTCGTTCGCCGGCACGTGGCGCTGGAACGCGCCCGAGATCATGGCTGACCCGAACAACTGCATCTTCAACCGTGCGACCGACATCTACAGCTTCGGCATGGCCATGTGGGAGATCCTCACGAACGGGTCCACGCCCTTTGGCGACGTGGCCTTCGACCACCAGGTGCGCACGCTGGTCGCGAACGGCGAGCGCCCCAAGATCCCGCCGATCTACGTGAGCCGCGCGCCGCCCGAGTTCGTCGACCTGCTGCGTGCGTGCTGGGACCAGGAACCGACGCTGCGTCCGACGGCTCAGGAGGTCATGCTGCGGCTCGGCTCGCTCTCGTACACGTTGCTGAACACGCCCGAAGGCCGGTCGATGCGGGCGACGTCGACGTCGCGCGCCGTGTTCAGCGACAACTACTACCAGGCCATGGACTCGGCGCGGTCTTGTATCATCGACCTGTGAGCGCGCGGAGTCTCTTGTGTCATATTTATCGAGTAGTTGCAGTCGTCATGTAGTAAGCTAGGCAGTAGTAGTGGAAGACAACGTGTAGTCAAATTATAATCCACTCGGAATCCAACGCAAGTCACAGCACGGCGTGGTGGTCCTGGAGTTTGTTGGCGGCCTCAAGTGCGGCCGAGGCCGCAGCGTTGGCGGCCGCAGCCTCGGCGTGGCCGTTCGGGGCGGCCACAGGCACCGGCTCAACGGGCAGCACGCGGTCGATCTCGTCCTCGCTCACGCCCTGGTCGCGCAGTTGTTTGCGCGAGAGCGCGAGCATCGTGCGCGCCTCGTACGCCTCCTTCTCGGCCGCGAGCCGCTCCTTCCGCGCGCGCGCCTCGAGGATCTCGAGCTCGAACCGCTCTCGGCTCTGCTCGCGGCGCTCGCGCTTGAGCTCGAGCTGAAGGCGCTGTTCCTCGATCTCGAGCCGCCGCTTGGCGTACGCTGACGGCATGGCCGCCCACGGCTCGTCCGCTGGGGCCGCCGTGGTGGCCCATTGCGGACGGTTGGCAGTCGGCGGGACCAGTGGGCGCGGACGCTTGGCGGCCGGAAGTGTCGCTTCAGTCCCAGCAGCGGCCGCTGGCGTGGCTGCGGCTGTTGGCGACAGGATACCGACCGAGTCCAACGAGGCGTCGCCGAGGTCGGCCGTGGCGGCGTCCACACTGAGTGTTGGCGTGGGATTCGCATCAGCCACCAACTCAGCGGAGGTCTGGGCGGCCACGGGACGCGCTGGGCAGACGCGCAGGTGGGACTGCAGGCGGTTGACGGCAGCCGAGACTTGCTTGTGGCAGGCGTTGCAGTCCACCTTCTCGCCCTTGGCGCCCGGGATGCGGTACTTGCGGCCGAAGAGCTCCCATTCCTTGTTGAGCGGCTTGACCATTGGGGCCGCGTTCGTTTGCGTGGCCAAAATAACCAACGGTTCCGTGCCATTCTTTCTCTAGGATGGAATGTAGGTTACGGTTACCTCGAACAGAACCTGAATACCAATCTGGATGCAGTATTTTCCACGGTTATATGCACAATGTAACCCGATCATCCCAGCTCATGATGAGAAGCTCCCGTCAATAATGAAAGAGGGAACGCAAACAGCGAGCAACCTTCATAGCATGGGCGCTCGTTCCGTTCTATCTGCCAGACTGATTGCATGACGCAAACTACGTGTTGCTCGGCCAACGGGATGTTCTGGTGCAGAACACGAAGGCCTCGTCAAGTCGTCGAGGGACCTCACCGACATGCTGGATGCGTGTTCTCTGTGGCACATGCAGAGGATTAGCAAAGGGTGAAGCCTCCACTGTGAACCCTCATGAGACCAAAGACGGCGGTACGTTGTCTCGTTTGTTCTTGACAGTCAACTCGACACCCGCTGGTCGAAATCCCGACGTGAATGCAACCTGTTTATGATACACTCGATCCTCCCTCACTGGTGTTAATGCACGTGCAGTGAAAGGTCGCATGTAGAGCGAAAGGCTGCGCTGCGCCGTGGGAACATATCAAGTGACCTTGTCGACTACGGACATGGCGAACGGGCAGCCAGAAGGCGACTGGAAGCCGTCATCATGTCGGTTTGCTGAGGATGAGGCAGATTTTTGTGCCTTCGAGAGATCTTCCGGCTAGATAACCCAGTAGAAAATGGTACTGCCAACCTTTTCTTTGCCAAGTAATGCTCACGGCATAGGAAAAAACGATCTATTCAGAACGGTGTTGCTCTTCTACGAGTCACTAGTTCACTCCCTTCGCAAACACAAATGTCTTCGTGATCGATAAATTTCACGACAAACCCGCCCTCGTCAACCACTGCAGCCTTCGAGCAACAAGAAGATTCGAGATTTCCTTTCAGGCGTTTCGACTTTCGCTGGTGGTAAGCACACTGCGTAAGTACAAACTAAACTCGCAGAGAATCACTACTAATAATACCAGTCATCGCGAGGCGAAAATCTGGAAAAACATGGCCCTTTTTTAAAGACTGAACTGCGTTGGACTCCAACGCAGCTCTTGGACGAAGTGATGGTCCTCCGGATCTCGGAAGCACTCGGAAACTAGATGTCCATGACGAATTTGGCAGACACGCTGCTGTGACAGACACCTGGTGTCCTTCCAAACCAAGCGCTTCCACGACCACGAATCAAACGTTGGTCTGGTGAGAACGTGCAGTTCCGTGGACATGAAGGGACAACAATCACTTACGTTTTTGAGGCTTGCCCATGACGAGAAAGTCGTGAGAAGCGCAGATTTGGGGTGGTGGCATCTATCAGAACCTCTAATAAATTATGCGCGGGCTCATAGGTGGGTCCAGCACTCAGCTTTTTCCGTCGACTCATCACCTCTAACATTTTATAAACGGAAGTCTGTTGGTCATTGTTGCAAGCAGCAAGTCAACAACTGCTATTGTAGTTCAACGACTGGTCTGTGTGCTCAGACTCTGTCCAAGAAAGTGAATGTAAACAGTCCCAAGCAGGGGGGGGGGGGGGGGGGGGGGGGGGGGGGGGGGGGGGGGG
>JAADVR010000588.1:0-21870 GCA_023335855.1 Pythium scleroteichum | reverse complement strand
CCCCCCCCCCCCTTTTCCAGAACACGTCGACTAGTCGAAGGCCACCTCAAGGAGAACGAGTAGATCCGCTTCATTTCCTTCGCTGTCCTCGCCTGTGGTCTCGAGCTTGGTGCGCGCGTGTGGACCGGAAACGCTGGGAAGTCTGCTCGTGGCGGTGGCTCCGTGTAATATGGTAATTTCGAGAACGCTCTCGTCGTTCCTGTTTTGCGGTTGAATCTCACGTCACTGCGTCTAATCATGGCACTGGCTGGTTGGCATTGGGGATCGGCTGGAGCGTGATGAGTATGTTTCGATAGCGCCTTCCCGAGAGGCGACTTGCAGTGAACAATTGATATGTATGTTTCCAGTCGGACAGTCGCTTGACGATCCAAGAGAATCCATCAATTCCGTGAGTAACGGATTGCAGCCGACGTGCAACCCGAAAACAATCGGCACGCGCGTGATATTCGAGACAGTGCGGGGTGCAAGAACGCAGGTGATCTTCCCGCTCGCCCTCTTCGCGAGAGCCAAGTCCCACTGGTCGTCAACTGCGGCAAGAGAGCGTCCCCATCTCAGATGTGGATAACCTCGAGCCCCGGCTGATTGTGGGGGCAACATGAGTCGTGGTTGCCCCCCCCCACACACACACAATCCAGCGTGTGTTAGACGACACAGTCACGAGAGATCGTCTTGCCATCCGCCTGGTTTTCTGTTCTCCAGGTGGCCGAGAACTCAGTAAACCTTTTCGGTTGGTCACGGCCAAAAGCCCCTGGGCACTCCCTCTCTCCAATCGAGAAGCTCAGGACTCCTGGCTACTAGGTACCGGATCGCTTCTTCCATTGGCGCTGTCGCCCTTCCGCCCACTTCGCCCCGTCGCTCCCTCCTCCAGCTGCGGGGATCTCCCGACACAAAACAGTTCCGATGGAAGCCTCCTTCGCAGCCGAGCCAACGCGCGAAGGCTCTCACGCGTCGCGCCCCGATCGACAGAAGCTTCGCGAGCGCGAGCGCAAGTCCCGAGAGCGTCGTGCGGTGCGCTTGCCGATCTCTGCCGATGGCCAGAGACGCTCGTAGCTGACCACCCCGTGAAACTGTCTCTGTAGCTGATCATCTCCAAGCAGCGAGCGACTCTTGAGCTTTATGAGACCGACGTGGGCATCCTCCCCAGTGTCTACGACGACGACGATGCGTTGTGGAATTCGCTGTTAGAGCCCGCCGCGGCCAAGATCCGCAACCACTTGGGGCGCTCGATGCTGCTCGCGCAAGAGCAGAAGCGGCTCGAACACGATCGCGCGGTGCTGAACCGGCTGTACCAAGAGCACCGCTTGGCGTCCATCGCGATTGAAAGCATGCTGGGCGTTGTCTCGAACGACTGGGAGGCCAGCATCCGTCGTTGGCGGGCGATCACGCTTCGCTATTTCAAGCCGTGGACGATGGAGGACTGCCAGGAGGAGATCGAGACGTCGCAGAAAGAGCTCAACGCGTTCCTCTGGAGCCTTGATACGGCGTCCATGGGCGTCAACTTCTTCGGATGGCGAGCGCGTACGCGTATCGTTGGCACGCGCGACGCGGTGCAGTTTAGCTTCGAGAAGACGCTGCGTGGGTTCCCGATGATGGACTTTGTCGACGTCGCCTGGCAAAGCTACACCGACTACAAGTCGTACGACGAAGTCATTGTCGGCACGCGAGGCATCGGCTGGGCCGACGTGCTGCAGAAAGTGACGCCGAAGAACTGGCTCGTGCGCTGCGTCGAGCGGTACCCGTCGTTCTCGCTGGACACGCACATGGTCTACCTCGTGAGCCGCGTCGCGACGGAGAACGGCTTCACGCAGTTTGTGCGGTCCGTGAGCGTGCCCGAGATCCAGAAGAAGACGAGCAAGCCCTCGGACATGTGGGCGTCCAACTTCGTGTGGATCAAGTGTGACGCGCTGAACCAAGACGCGACCGACTATAGAATCCAAATCGGCGGCAAGCTCTCGGGCCAGGACTGCAACTACGCAGCGCAGTGGCTCATGGAGACGCTGGCCGTGCTCTTGCGCGCCGAGGCGCGCGCGACGAAACGAGGACTGATCTGCGCCGACTGAGAGACGAGCAGCACAGCAGTCCATGCTCCATGTTCCTCCGGCAAGCGGGTCAGGCGATATGGGGGCGCAATGCACCGCCAAGGATACTCGCCATGAGTGGCTGCTGGCTCGATCGCCGACGTCCACCGATTGCGTCTTCGTGGGCTTGTCGCATTGTGATGATAGTGCTGATGTCAACCGACTCTGTCTGAGCCACGACATGCCAGCTTTGCTTCCGACATAGAGCTGCAAGGGATCCAATCCCTCGGGCCGTCGAGGACCCGGATCGCCTTGGGTATACTAGCTTCTTCGTGGTTCGACGGATGCCAGACCGCTCTGTTCTCCATCCCTCGTGGCCAAGACACCGCAGACCCAGCGCGAGCGCGAAGGCAAGCGGTGCGTGCGCTTTGTTCCCGCGCTCGTTTCGACAAGATCTGACGCCCACACTGTCGGCCAGGCCAAGCTCGCGCAACTGCGAGCGACTGTGGAGGCGCTCGAGGCCGTGGTGCCGATTCTTCCGACGCTCGAGAGCCAGGGCGTGAGCAGCTTCAACCATCGCTTCGTGACCCAGAGACTGGAGCTCGAGCAAGTGCAGCTGCACGCACTCTTGCGGGACCATCGAATAGCGTCGTTTATGCTCGCGGGCCTGGCTCATACGGAGACGCAACGCGACGAGTGGGCAGAGCACACCAGCCAGTAGCACGCGACGACGCGCCCGCTTTTCACACCACTGACGCTCGCTAGCTGCCTCCATGAGATTGACATAGCCTAGCGCGAGATGAACGCGTTCGTCTGGAGTGCGGACGCGCAAGATCTCGGTGCGATGGAGGACTTCGCGGCGGTGAGCTGGGGGCTTTGCACGGACCTCCAAGTGTACCAGTCGCTCATGGACCAGCACGTGCGCTGCTGACCGGATGTGTTGTAAGCGGTGACGCCCGATAACTGGATCGTGAGGGAGGCGGAACGACACTCGACTCTGGCGATCACCGTGCACAAACTCTACCTCGTCGCTGTTTATGCCGGAGATCCAGAACGCGACAAGCCGTACTGGCGACATGTGGGCGGCCAATTTTCTGTGGCAGACGACGGACGCCTTGAACGACGACGCGACGGACTGCCGCGTGCAGATCGGCGGCACGATCTCCGGACGGGACACAACGTACGCGGCGCGGTAGCTCGTGGGAATCCTCACGGTACTGCTGCGAATCGAGCGGCTGACCACCAAGCAGGGACTTCTAGACGATAGGATATCATCACACAACGGTCTGCGGGTGATTATGCAGAGCCAGACGTTTCGGTGTGTTGGTAGGCCTTTCGTCGTCGCACCGAACGCCAAACAGACACGCCGAGTCATTCTTCTGGCTCGATGAACGTCGTCGATGGCTTGTGATCAGCGATTCTATTCGAATCGTCTGAGCAGTTAGACAACCAGCTGTAGGCCCCCAATTTCGTGTGGCTGAGCGTGTACGCGCTGACTGAGGACTGGACACGACGGGAAACTGGCACGGCCAGTGATCTCAGCTTCGCAGACTCAGTGGCTAACGGAGGGAGACATTGGGCGTGGTGCTGCGCGCCGAGTAGGCACTGACCAAGCGAGGACTTTTATCCACATTGAAACTGAGGTGTAAATGCTGTTTTCCTTTTTCTAAAAAGGAAAATACCGTCTTCTTCGTGTTTTCCCATGCAAAGACAGAATTTCAGACATTGATTTTGCGTCAGCAAGTTGGGCGGTCAGTCGGAATTCATGCTTGGGTTGAGAGCAACTACATGCGAGAACGGAGATTCAAGTCTGTTTAGCTGATGGTATCAATACCATGATATTAATAGTTAGAAACCACGTGCGGCGTTGCTCAGCTCAGCTTGGCTCCGTCCGGGTTCTTCGACTTCTGGTGGAGCATCTGCTCACCGCCTTTGTCACCAGCGGCGAGCCACACGCCATCTCCAAGCGTACGCGTGGTCAAGTCCGTACTGCGATCAAACCCCAATTGATCAGCTTCAGCCTCTCTGTTGGGAAGCCGGAAAGAAAATTTTCAGCTCGGCACGAAAGCCCGATCCTCACGCCCCGATATCCTTGATGGCTGCGACACGCTGGCGCGTTGGTCCAGAGTGGCCACATCTGCTTAAGGTGCCAGTTTCGATGGTCTCTGCCACCGTGATTACCCACACGGGAGCGAGGACAATCATCCCCAGCCACACGGTAGTAAACCATTCGCTGACAGAGAAGAAAACCGCCTCTCCCCGGTTGGGTTGCCATTCTTATGACAGACTCGCACGACAGTCGCTGGGATCCCACTTCCCGCTCGGAGGAAGAAGCGTTCCCAGCCTCAGTCGTCCTGCAGCTCGCTCTGATCGCGAGAAGGTCTGCCCATGGGATCCTACCCCCACACTCTTCCGATGGAGATCTCTTCACATAGAGGACCTGGTGCGGACGACGGCCCTCACGACCCGATCGCCGAACGCTCCGCGAGCGCGAGCGCTTGTCTCGAGAGCGTCGTGCGGTACGCCTGCGTCTCGCCTGCTGTCCTCACCTTTGTCTGATTTCCTGTGGGTTCTCTCTTGTAGGCGATCCTCACGCAGCTGCGCGCGACAGCAGAGCTCTATGAGACCGTGGCATCGATCCAGCCCTCACTGTACGGCGACGATGACGCAGTCTGGGAGTTACTGCTGGATCCGTACGCCGTATTTGTCCGCCGTCACTTGCGGCGGTCAATCCGACTGGCTCGAGAGCGCAGCCGACGGGAACGTATCCGCGCCGACTTAATTCTGCTCTACCGAGAGCACCGGCTGGCTTCGATCGCGATTGAAAGCATGCTCGGCGTCGTCACGAACGACTGGCAGGCGAGTATCCGCCGGTGGCGAGCGATCACGCTCCACCACTTTAAGCCGTAGACCATCGAGGACTGTCTGGACGAGATGGACGCCGCGCAGAAAGAGCTCAACGCGATCCTCTGGAGCCATGACACCGCGTCCGCGGGCGTCAACTTTTTCGGGTGGCGAGCTCGTCGCCGTATCGTCGAATCCCGCGACGCGGTGCAGTTCAGCATCGAGAAGACGCTGCGTGGGTTCCCGATGATGGACTTTGTGCGCGCTGGGTGGGACTGCTACACCGACCACAAGACCTACGACCAAGCGGTCCTCGGTAGGCGGGGCATCGGCTGGGTCGACGTGCTGCAAAAAGTGACGCCGGAGATCTGGCTCGTGCGGTGCGTTGAGCGGTACCCGTCCATCTCGCTGGACGCGCACAAGGTCTACCTCGTGGCTCGGCTCCAGACAGAGAACGGCTTCACGCAGTTTGTGCGGTCCGTGAGCGTGCCCGAGGTCCAGAAGAAGACAAGCAAGCCCTCGGACATGTGGGCGTCCAACTTCGTGTGGCTCATGTTTGAAGCGCTGAACCACGACGCGACCGACTACCGAGCCCACATCGGCGGCAAGCTCTCGGGCGAGGACAACAGCTACGCCGCAGAGTGGCTCATGGAGACGCTGGCCGTGCTCTTGCGCGCCGAGGGGCTCGCGACCAAGCGAGGACTGCTCTCGAACAGCTGACCGCTCACACACACGTGTGAACGATTCAGATGATCCTGTCCGTGTTGACTGTGAGTATATGATCTGAATGCTTACGACTGGCAAGCAGCCTGGCAATGGTAGGACTCGTAGTGGGTGGCGGCTTGGCAACGGCACCCATTACACGTGGTGGATCATCCTGCTCCGCCGTCATACTCGTTCAAAGTGACCGTCACTTTTGAAGAGTATGACGGCGGCTGGAAATGATGCGTCGGAATATCGCAGCGCAGACCAAACCCTCACATCCTGTAAGGAAAACGGATCTTGGGACCGTAGTATTTGGGTTTCCAGCTCGATCCTCTCCCAGTTCTAGCGCGTGTAAATAGCAGATGTCCGTTTTACTAAACACGAACTCAGCGGCGAAAACGCACACTGCTCCAGGACATTTTTGAACGTGCTGCAAGAGCAGACCGCAGATGGAAGCGAGCGAGCGGGCTCGAGCCCTTGCAGCGACGCCACGGGTGCCTCGCGAGATCCTGCGCGAGCGCGAGCGCAGGTCTCGAGAGCGACGAGCCGTACGTGAGCGTCTTTTGTCGACACATCGTTCTCTCTCTCTCTCTCTGACACTCATACTCGCTCCCAGTCGAACCTCAAGCAGCTGCGAGCGACCGCCGACGTGCTCGAGGCCGTGCTACCGCTTCTTCCGACGCTCGACAGTTCAGCCGATGGCTCGCTAGATCCTAACACAGCGCGTCTGCACAGACACTTGCGTCGCGCGATGAAGCTCACGCTGGAGACGCGACGACTCGAGCGCGAGCGGACTCTGCTGCGCGGGCTCTTGAGCGAGCACCGCATCGCGACGTTCATGCTCATGGGTTTACTCGAAAGAGAAACGCTGCGTGACGAGTGGGAAGAGAGCACGCGTCGCTAGGGAGCCGCGACGCTGCGACAGTACACACCGCTCACGTTCGAGGACTGCCTTGGTGAGCTCGAGACGGCCGAGCGCGAGATGGAGGCCTTCGTTTCCAGCGCTGACACCCACGATCTTGGCGCGAGCTTCTTCCGCTGGCGCGCACAGCGCCGGCTCGTGCCGTCGCGGGGCGCCATGCAGTTCAGCGTCGAGAAGACGCTCTACGGATACCCGATGGAGGACTTTGCCAACGCGACCTGGGGCCTCTACACCAACCTCCCCATCTACCAATCGCTCATGGACCAGCGTGCTCAGTGCTGGCTCGCCGTACTGCAGAAGCCTGCTCCGGGCGTGTGGATCGTTCGGGTCGCCGAGCGGCACTCTGCGTCGTCGATCACCGTGCACAAGCTCTACCTCGTGGCGGGTCTGCGCACGCCGTCAAGGACCACGCAGACCGTGCGCTCCCTGTTCGTCCCGGAGATCCAGAACACGGCGGCGGAGCCAGAGGACATGTGGGCGGCCAACTTTGTCTGGCAGACCGTCGACGCGTTGAACGACGATGCGACACACTACCGCGTGCAGATGGGTGGGACGATCTCCGGACAAGACCCGAACTACGCGGCACGGTGGCTCATGGGGACGCTCGCCGTGGTGTTGCGAGTCGAGCGACTGGCCACCAAGGGAGGGCTACTGCTGGACGTCCTGTCGTAATCGGAAGCCTATCTGCGCTGGAAATTGTGAGCGTAGTTCAAGACCTGGCGTAGTTCCGCGTGGTCGCGTTCGAGCTGTCGCTGCTCGAGCTTGGGTCGCTGGTTGGGTACGTTGGCTTCTACCATTTAAATCCTGTTCACCTGCACACACACAACCGGCTCTTCTCCTCTCAGTGCAGCTCTCCTGTGCATCTCGACTCGACCGCCTAGCAAGTGCAGTCGGAGAGCACGAGCGACGGTGCGAGTGGTGAGTCAAGTGTAGCCATATTGACACGGTCTCCAAATATGCTGACCGAATCCGTGATCCGTCTCTGATCAAGGCCAAGCTCACGTGGCAGCACACGTCGTTGGAGGCACTAGAGACGATGGTCTTGTTAACCCTCGTGTGCGATAAAGCTAATGAGCACAGTCAAACGCAGAACGGTCTCTGTTATGATAGTCTCTTGGTCAATTCATTGCAGTGATTTGTTAAGACAGGGGATCAGAACAAGGTACAGTGTGCGGTTCAGAGATCAGGCTGTCTCCCAGTCCAAAAGACCTCCTCAGAAAGTCTTCGCGCCACGACGTCCATGGAGCTCTCTCCACCACCGCAGCCTGACCGCCAAGCGCTGCGCGAGCGCGAGCGCATGTCCCGCGCGCGACGAGTGGTGAGTGGAAAGAAAGTGTACCCATCTCGCCACGGTCTCCGATATTCACGATCTCCTGACAGGCAAAGCTCGCCAGGCAGCAAGAGACGCTGCGAGTGCTCGAGACCATGGCGCCGATCGTCCCTTCGCTCTTTGACGACGACGACGCTGTCTGGGATACCGTGCTGGACCCGACGGCGAGCCTCGTCCGATCTCGCTTCCGGCCCATCGTGCGTGCCAAACTGGAGCAGCGACAACTCGAACGCGACCGCGCCGAGCTCCTGCGCCTACTCCAGGAGCACCGTCTCGCGACCGACGTCATCGAACGGCTATTGAAGATCTCATCGAGAGACGACTGGGATGAGTGCGTCAAGAAGTGGCGGGCCATCACGCTCAGGTACTATGAGCCTTTCACGTTGGCGGACTGCGCACCGGAGATCGAGGCCGCGCAGAAGGAACTCAATGCGTTTCTCTGGAGCGAGGACACGGAGGAGATCGGCGCGAGCTTTTTCGGGTGGCGCGCGCGTCGTCGCTCGGTGACGTAAAAGGATGGGATGCAGTTCAGCTTCGAGAAGACCATCCGTGGTCCAATGGCGGATTTTGCCGATGTGGCGTGGGCCATGTACACCGACGCTGCGATGTACCAGTTGATCATGGACCAGCGCGCGCGGTGCTGGATCAGCGTACTGCAGAAGCTCATGCCGGACGTTTGGATCTTGCGGCTCGCAGGGAGACACCAGGCGTCGACGGTGAACGTGCACAACCTCTTCCTCATGGCGCGTTCTCGATCCAAAGCCACCGCCTCGCAATTCGCACGCACGCTGTTCATGCCGCAGATCCAAGCCAAAACGACCGGCGTGTCGGACATGTGGGCGTCCAATTTTGTGTGGTTGCGGAGTGTCGCGTTGAATGATGATGCGACGGACTACCGCGTCCAGATCGGCGGGACGCTGTCGGGCCAGGATGAAAATTACGTGGTGCGGTGGCTAATGGGTACCTTGACCGGTGTGCTGCGCATGGAGCAGTTGGCGACCAAGCGAGGGCTGCTCATTGGCGTCAGTTAGTCTGGCGTTGCAGTTCGATCAGGGGCCAAGTTCTACGAGTCCATTCATGTTGGAGCGGGATTGAGGCCTTCTTATCGACCAAAGATGCACAGGAGACTGATGCGGCCTTCTTTCCGTGGCGAAGGCCTCGTGCAATCGAGATGTGGAACTTGTTTCGCCGGGACGTGTGATTATGCCACTGGCCAAGGGGGGCGCGATGCTTATGGACGAAGCTTACTGGGGTTTGAGCCACATCACCACGAGTATGGAAGCTACTCCTGTGCGTAGACTTCTGCCCGCCACCGCCTTCAGACGCCGAGACAGACGAAACCTTCTGAGGTGGCCAAGACGGTCGATGCATCCGACATTTGTGTCCAGATGGGCACGAGCAGAATATCTACAACACGGCTCGGTGGCTTATGAGGATACTTCGCGTGGTAATGTGAGTCGAGCGGCAGGCCACAATGGGACGAGTGTGCTTAGATGTGGAGGAACTCGGATACGCGAGAGACGGTTTCCTAACACAAGAAACCAGTTACAACGGCGATCGAAACCTCGGAGGACAGGGCCATAGAACTGTTGTGTCTGTGCCAAGCTCCAACATGAAACAGGACCTCGAACAACACCATTGAGAACTTCAATGGCCGGTAAATAACTTCAATCGGTACATTCGACGTCAAACAAAGCGATCTTCCATAGGGAGTACTGATTCTACGCTGTGTAGAATGCTGGCTCATGAGTTTCATTTGAAAATCTGTACTTCACACTTGAGTTACCCGGCGCCCTCGCCTCCAACAATATCAAGAACATGATTCAAAGAGCCTGCGAACGCGCGCTCACACCACAGCCCCCCCCCAAACGAACCCACGCAACGGCCGCTGGTGTCCAGACAACGCGAGACGAGCAGCCAGAGAGGTAGTCGGTTTTCCCGTCCATGTACTGCGTCAGTAGACCGCCCGGGATCTGACTGAAGGCCCGTCCCGTCTCTACTTCACGTGCGACAACTATCTCATTCCCAACCGTTTCCCGAGATCTCTTCGTCAGGCGCCGCCTGCCAACGCGTCCACGGCCGGCCTGGTGCCCATTCTCGCAGTGGACGCCCATGCAGCTCACCACGGCGCTGCGGCTCGACCGCCAGACGCTGCGCGAGCGCGAGCGCAAGTCCCGCGAACGCCGAGCGGTGAGACCTTGGCGCCACGGTCTCCGATGTCTCCACTCCTCACGAGATCTCCACACGTCTCTAGGCCAAGCTCGCCAAGCAGCACCAGACGCTCAAGGTGCTCGAGACCATGGCGCCGATCCTCCCGGCAATCCTGGGCGACAACGACGCCGTCTGGGATACCGTGCTGGACCCGACGGCAAGCCGCATCCGCGACCGCTTCCGTCCTCTCGTGCGCGCCAAGCTGGAGCAGCGACAGCTCGAACGCGACCGCGCCGAGCTCATGCGGCTGCTGCAAGAGCACCGTCTCGCATCGGACGCGATCGAACGAATACTGCAGATCTCCTCGAAAGACGACTGGCACGAGTGCGTCAAGAAATGGCTAGCCATCATGATCCGGTACTACGAGCCACTGACGTTTGAGGACTGCGCGCCGGAGATCGAGGCCTCGAAGAAAGAGCTCAACGCCTTTCTATGGAGCCAAGACACGCAGGACTTCGGCGCGAGCTTCTTCGGCTGGCGCGTGCGGCGTCGCCTGGTGGCTTCGAACGAGGCGATGCAGTTCAGCTTCGAGAAGACGTTCCGCGGGTACCCGATGCTGGACTTCGCCGATGTGGCCTGGGATCTGTTCACGGACCTTCGAGTATACCAGTCGCTCATGGACCATCGCTGCTGGCTATACGTGCTTCAGAAGTTGACGCCCGATCTCTTGATCGTACGCGAGTCGGAGCAGCACCTTGCGCTCTCGATCAACGTCCACAAACTCTACATGGTCGTTCGCCAGGGAACCAAGAAGCGGCGGCTGCAGTTCGCGCGCTCGTTGTTCATGCCCGAAATCCAGACCAGGACGGCCGGAGAGTTCGACATGTGGGCAGCCAACTTCGTGTGGCTCGGTACGGAAGCGCTCAACGACGACGCGGCCGAGTACCGCATGCAAACGGGCGGAACGATTTCCGGACAGGACGCCAACTACGCGGCGCGATGGCTCATGGGGATCTTGGCCATGGTGCTGAGGATGGAGCAGCGCGCGACCAAGCGAGGACTGCTCAAGAACAGCGCGTGACCAAAGCAATGGCTGGTGGATGCCTGGACGACGACTTGGTCGTTCAAAGGCCACTGAAAGCGAAGATTTGTGATAGTCGAGAGCACGAATTTGCAGTATCCATATAGAGTCCATTACTCCACGCAATTGCCGCTCGATGTTCGGTAACGGAATCAAAACCTAGCATTTATAGTCATGGGCATCGGTTTTGAGATCGAACCATTTTCGCGAAAAGGACTTTTCCGATATTTGACCAGTGCACCCAGCGCACTTGAATTGATTCGGTTGAGCTTCAGTTGGGCTAAAGCTGTTCAGCTTTGAAGAACAGACCGAGCAGCTGCACGCCCTGGCTTCACAGGAATGTTTAGCTCAAGTGGCGAGTTCGTTCTCGTCGGCCTTCAGGTCGAAATCCAAGGAGCGAAAGAGAGAGAGAGTTTCTTGACGCAGATCGTCCTTCTGTTCCTCATACAACTACACACAGCGGACGGCGCCTGGACCCATCCCAGCTCTCGTCTTCCAGATGGAGAGACCGATCGGATGCAGAAAGCAATTGTCGGCGGTCTTTTGAGATGCGATGCAAATGCAGATCCGGTTCTTTTTTCTCGAGTCGTGAACCATTGAGGATCTGCAAACAAGATGCTCCAGCGGAACGTGTGTGTAATGTGCGACGTGCCGTCGACGCCATCAAGATCGCGGCTCACATACAAGATCCAGCGCAACGTAATCCACTCCATGTGTTAATTCCCACCCCATCTGACTGTCCACCCTTCAGCCACCATCACTTGGAGCCGCCTGGCTGTTTACGAACGCGCCACCGCCCAGTCACTCTCCCACTCGTCCTCCATGCAGCTCACGGTAGCGCCGCGGCCCGACCGACAGAAGCTGCGCGAGCGCGAGCGCAAGTCCCGCGAGCGGCGAGCGGTGCGTTGGCGTATAGTGTACCCATCTCACGGCATGGTCTCCGATATTCTCACGGTCCTGCTGGTGGTTCCTGGGTTCAGGCCAAGCTTGCGCTGCAGCGAGAAACGCTAGACGCGCTCGAGAACCTCGCGCTCATCGTGCCAACGCTCTTCGACAACGACGACGCGGTCTGGGGCGCCGTGCTCGATCCGAAAGCGTCTCGCTTGCGGTTCCACATGCAGCGCATCATGCGCTTGGAACAGGAACAGCAACAATTGATCAGCGAGCAGGTGCAGCTAGGCTTGCTGCTGAAAGAACACCGCTTGGCGACGCTCGAGATCCAAGGACTGCTGGGCTTTGCGGCGAAAGACGAGTGGGAGCAGAATATCAAGAAGTGGCAGGCCATCACGCTCAAAAACTACGAACCTGTCCGGCTCGAAGACTGCCTGGCCGAGATCGAAGTGGCCGAGAAGGAGCGCGACGCGTTCTTGTGGAGCTTGGACACGCAGGCGGTCGGCGCGAGCTTCATCGACTGGCGCGCGCGGCGTCGCATCGTCTCGTCGCGAAACGCGATCCAGTTCAGCTTCGAGAAGACGTTCAAAGGGTTCCCAATGGAAGGTTTTAGCGACGTGACCTGGGCCTTGTATACGGACCTCGCCGTCTACGAGTCGCTCATGGACGAGCGCGTGCGGTGCTGGCTCCTCGTGCTGCAGAAGCTGACGCCCGATATCTGGATCGTGCGGGAAGCCGAGCGTCACACAGCCCACTCGATCTCCGTCCATAAACTTTATCTCGTGGCTCGCCTGCGGACGGCGACGAGGACGACGCAATTGGTGCGCTCATTGTTCATGCCCACGATCCAGAACAGGATCTCGGGCGACGAAGACATGTGGGCCGTGAATTTTGTCTGGCAAACAGTCGACGCGCTCAACGACGATGGCACGGACTATCGCGTGCAGATCGGCGGGACGCTGTCGGGTCAGAACACCGAGTATGCTGCGCGATGGCTCATGGAGACACTGGGCATGCTGCTTCGAGTCGAGCAGATAGCGACCAAGCGCGGTCTTCTCACGGACGTCATCCAGTGAGAGGCTCTGGATTCTCTTTGTCGTTTCGACCAACTGGATTGAAAGAAGAGCGACTGGTGTTGGCGAGCGCTACCCAGAACGAAAGGCGTTGAGCCCGCGGCTTGAGGGAACTGCATCATGAAGGAATGAATGACGTCGGCACAGGAAAAAGATGGAGCAAGCTATTGGCGTGCGTCGTCATCACGGTCTCTGGGAACGACAAGCAGCTCGTTGATACTATGACCATGCTCACGAGCTTGGAGGAGGAGACGGGGAATAGCTGAGACCAAGCTTCGGTTGCTGTTCGTCTCCACCGCTGATTACTGAGCGTCACGATGTGCAATGCCCACGACGAACATCAGCCAGGACGCTATCTCTGACGATCTGAACTAAGGCCAACGTGCATTGCGACCATCTACATTGCGTTCCCAGTGAGATGCGTTGATCGCTTGGACGCTGCGAAATAAATTTCCGATCTGGTCCGGATGTTGCTCACGTTTGAAAAAGGAAGATCTTTGTTCAACACACGAAACCTAAACTCCACGCCCTTGGTCGCCAAGCGGAACTCGGGCAACCTTCCCTTCCCTCCATCTTCACATTTGACTCCGACGTCAGCCACACCAAGCACACACACCGATGGAAATCGTCTCGGACAGCGACGCCTCGGCGTTCGCGGTCTCTCCCAGGGCATCGCGAACCGACCGCGCGACGCTGCGAGAACGTGAGCGCAAGTCGCGCGAGCGCCGCCGGGTGCGCTGCGACGGTCTCCGCTATTGACGGTTTCCGCTCAGGTTGACCGCGTCGAGTTTTGGTGTCCGCAGGCTCTTCTCGCGCAGCAGAGGGCGACGCTCGAGGCACTCGAGTCGGTCGCCGTGGTCCTCCCGACGCTCTTCGACGACGACGACGCCTTCTGGGACAGCATTCTCGCGCCGGAGGCCGTGCGCACGCGGCGCCACGTGCGTCGCATGATGCCACTGGCGAGTGAACAGCGACGGCTCGAGCGAGACCGCGCGCAGCTCACGATCCTCTTGCAGGAACACCGTCTCGCGTCGCTCGCAATCGAAGGTCTCATGGGCCGTCGGCCGACAAACGAGTGGGAAGAGTGCGTGACCCGCTGGCGAGCGACGACGCTCAAGCACTTCACGCTGTGGTGATCATCGGGCCGCAGGCGAAGGGCTGGCTGCAGGTGCTGCAAGAGCTCTCGCCGACGCTGTGGATCGTGCGGTGTGCCGAGCGGTACCTCTCCATCTCGCTCGACGCGCACATGGTCTACCTCGTGAGCCTCGTCGAAACCGAGACCGGCTACGCGCAGTTCATCCGCACGCTGTGCGTGCCGGAGATCCAGAAGAGGACGAGCAAGCCAGCGGATATGTGGTCCTCCGACTCGGCGTGGGCCTCGTACGAAGCGCTGAACGAGGACGCGAGCGACTACCGCGTCCGGCTCGGCGGCTCGCTCGCCGGATGCGATACCAACTACGCCGCTCGCTGGTTCGTGGAGACGCTGGGCTGCGTGCCGAGCGAGTGGCCACCAAGCGAGGATTGCTCACGTGTGAGTAGACAAGCCAGCAGCGTCTTAACGAGCGAGACGCTTCCTTGCAACGAGAGTGTGGTGCGTCGGTGATCACGAGCGGTTTTTAATCAGTGGACAATCGTGATGCGGACGAAAAGCGTAGACGCCGAGTTGTTGTGGTGGTGAGTAGAGAATCCCTTTTTTTCCAACAGCGAAGCCAACACGATCACCGTTGGAAATTAATGAGAAAGCCAGACCGCCACGGTCTCCGATAACGCATTCCACATGAGATCTAAAGCGACCACCACTCCCGCCTCCCGGCTCGTTCGCCAGCTACAAACGGCTGGCGTCAGCCTGACGCCACCACGATGGTGGCGGGATGGCGGACTTTCCAGAAGGTACAGTGTACCGTAATCTCCCCGCCCAGCTGGCCAGAGCAGAGGTCCCACAGGCGCGAGACCAGTTCGGCAGCCATCATTTCCGGTCCGTGGACGAGCTACAGTAACGCCTGCTGCTTCCCCATGCAACTCACGTCGGCGCCGCGCCCTGACCGCCAAACGCTGCGTGAGCGTGAGCGGAAGTCGCGCGAACGGCGAGCGGTGTGTATGAGTGTACCCATTTCACCACGGTTTCAGTTATTTTGATTTTCTTTTTTTTTTGCCCGGCAGGCGAGGCTCGCATGGCAGCGCGCGACGCTCGAGACGCTCGAGAACCTCGCGCCGATCGTGCCGACAATCTTGGACGACGACGACGCCGTCTGGGACGCCGTGCTCGACCCGCGAGCCGCGAGCCTGCGGTCTCACATGCGGCGCTTCATGCGGCTCGAGCACGAGCAGCGGCAGCTGGAACGAGACCAAGCGCGGCTCGATCTGCTGCTGCAAGAGCACCGTCTGGCGACGCTCGCGATCGAAGGACTGCTGGGCTTTGTGGCGAGAGACGAGTGGGAGGAATGCATCAAGCGGTGGCGCGCCATCACGCTCAAGTACTACGAGCCGTTCTCGCTCGAGGACTGCCTCGCCGAGCTAGAGATCTTCCAGAATGAAGTGAACGCGTTCCTCTGGAGCCTCGACACGCAGGTGATCGGCGTGAGCTTCTACGACTGGCGCGCGCGGCTGCGCATTGTCCAGTCGCGCGACGCCGTGCAGTTCAGCTTCGAGAAAACGTTCCGCGGCTTTCCGATGATGGACTTTGTCCGCGTCGGCTGGGACGCCTACACGGACCAGGGCATCTACGATGAGTACGTGATCGGCAACCGAGGCCGCGGCTGGGTCGACGTGCTCCAGAAGCTCACGCCCGAGATCTGGATCGTTCGGTGTGTCGAGCGGTACCCGGGCATCTCGCTCGACGCCCACAAAGTATATCTCGTCGGCCGCATCGAAACGGACACGGGCTTCACGCAGTTCGTGCGGTCGCTACCCGTACCCAAAGTCGAAGAGAAGACGTGCGAGCACACGGGCATGTGGGCCACGAACTTTATCTGGCTGCAGTGGGATCGTCTGAACGAGGACGGCACCGACTACAAAGTCCACATCGTCGGCAAGCTCTCGGGCCACGACTCGAACTACGCCGCGCGGTGGCTCATCGAGACGCTTGCCGTGCTCCTACGCGTCGAGCAGCTGGCGACCAAGCGCGGGCTGTTGCAGGCCGGCTGATCGTGACGACACGGCTCGAGGAGAAACGCCAGAGGACAACACGGCGACCCAGCTGTCGTCCGTACCATTGCGGCGTTAGGTCGTGCTCGCGTGGAGCCACACGGCTGGTTGCAGTTGACGCCGAGCGGCTTCCTTCAACTACAGTGGGCGAACGTTCGAGCGCATCGTCGATAGTACCACACACGCACACAGTCAGTCATCGCCCACCCAGATCTGAAACGGGAAACTCGTCGCTTGGCAGCTGAGCCCGTCGCTTGCATTCAGCCTCAGCCATTTGTGAACATGCCGGTATCTGGTAACGCCGAGCCGCCGTCGACTGCGTCTCCCGACGCCGTGGGCAAGCCCGACAGGAAGACGTTGCGCGAGCGGGAACGCAAGTCGCGCGAGCGTCGCCTGGTGAGTTTTCTCTGAGGCGGAGTCTCGCGTGAGGCCTGTGACTGATCACGAACGGTCTCGCTGATGCTGCAGGCGCTGGTCGAGCGCAAGCGCGTCTCGGTGGATTTCCTCGAGAGCGTGCTCGCGGTTCTGCCGACGCTCGTCGATGGCGCCGACGCCTCGTGGGAGACGCTGCTCGAGCCTGACGCCGTCAAGTTGCGCACTCGGTTGGATCGCCTGATGCGACTGAACCTCGAGCGGCGACAGCTCGAGACAGCGCAGTCGCAGCTGCGTCAGCTGCTGCAGCAGCACTGCTTGGCGTCGTACGCGATCGGGCACTTGCTCAAGCAAAAGCCGACGACCGATTGGCAGGAGTGTGTCAGGCGCTGGCGTCTGCTCACGCGTCGGTACTTCACCCCCTGGACGATCGACGACTGTCTCCCAGAGATCGAGCAATGCCAGAGAGAAATGAGCGCGTACTTGTGGAGCAAGGACACGGCCTCGATCGGCGCTCGGTTCTTCGGTTGGAGTGCGAGCCGCCGCATCATCGAGTCGCGCAATGCCATGCAGTTCAGTTTCGAGAAGACGATGCGAGGCTTTTGTATGAGCGACTTTGTGCGCACGGTGTGGAACGTGTACACGGACCAGGACAGCTTTAACGCCGTGATGAACGCCGGCCAAGGTCGTGGCTGGGTCGAGGTGCTCCAGAAGATCACGGAGGACGTGTGGATCGTGCGCTGTGTGGAGCGGTACCCGGTGATCTCCATGGACGCGCACATGTTATACCTCGTGAGTCGACTACACAGCGGCAACGGCTGCGTGCAGTTTGTGCGGTCGCTGTTCGTGCCCGACGTGCAGAAGCGGATCTGCGAGCGCACGGACATGTGGACGAGCGACTTTGTGTGGCTGCGCTTCGAGGCGCTGAACGACGACCAGAGCGACTATCGCACCCACTTTGGCGGTACGCTCTCGGGCCACGACTCGGAGTACGCGGCGCGGTGGCTCGTGGAGACGCTCGCCGTGCTGTTGCGAGCCGAGGCCATCGCAACGAGACGACAGTTTATCACGAGCAGTTGAACGTCTCCGACTTGGTTGAAGTACGAGACGAACCAGAACCTCCCAAGGACAAGTAGACCTCCCTCGAAAAGAGTAGATACAAGTCCTAGAATATGTTTCCCGAGGGTGGTCCATTACTCAAAAGCTGCGGCACCTTCCTGCTGCCACTCACTTTGGTGCCTTGCCCTCCCGGCTTGTGATAGCAAGATCTTATACGATCGTGGTCTGCCGTCTCTGTTGATTGTTTAACGCCTTGGCATTCTACCTGCAGACATCACCCGACGCTTCGGTCCTCACATAAAAGGACCACAAAGTCACGCTTTGGAGGAATCCCTTGAGCAGGGGTCCTCGGCCTCGATGGCTTGGGTTGTTGACGCGACGGCGTAGACGGGCCTGGCGTGACGCACAACTGTGCTGGAGAGCCAGCGTCCACGCTCAAAACAGATTCCTGTCCGATCTGATTGCAACGAGTACATGTGAGACGGGTATTTGTCAACTGAAAAGTGATGCCTTGTCTATACCGATGCGATTCCCATCTGTGCTTGGGACGGGAAACCGACCAGATTACGACAAGAGTCAGGTGGGAGGCTTGTGGTCGAGAAGGTGATTCAGCCGACCTGTAACAGGTCGCAAGGCGAGCAGAGAACAGAATTGGCAGCTGATTGAGAGAACTAGGCGTTTGGGTTCGTGTCCAGTCCTGGTTACTTCGTCACACCATGGAAGACAGTCTTCCCAGGGCGTCCTACCGCCAGCGGTGCAGCCCAACCGCACGACGCTGCGAGAGCGCGAGCGCAGGTCCCGTGGCCGTCGGAAGGTGAATGCTTTTGGCTTTCTCGTTGGTTCTGTTCTCTTTTCTCTAGTAACAAATCTCCTAGGCGATCATTGTTAAAATGTACGAGGCTGTCGAGCTCCTCGAGCGCATGGCGTTGGTGCTGCCGACGCTCGCGGACGACGACGACCTCTGGGCGATTCTGCTGGACGCAAAGTCCGCGTCGGTGAGATGTCGTCTGCAGCAAATAGCGCGACTAGCTCATACGCAGGAAGACCTTGAACATGAGCAAAAACAGCTCAGTCGCCTGCTGCGTCACCATCGAATGGCGTCGTACGAGATCGAGAGTCTTCTCGCCAGGCTCCCGAGAGACGACTAGGAGGAGAGCGTCAAGCGATGGCGAGAGACCACTCGTCGTAACTTCACGCCGTGCACACTCCAACACTGTGAGACTGGGGTCGTGTCCCAGAACAATCACATCGAGATCTCTTCGAAGGCAAATCGACTGAGGCGCTTGCCATCGCATGCTAGTGGGGGTGTGCACGATCCCAACCCAAGCTCGAATTGGTACGAGTCTGTCGCGCAGTGGCGAGCGGCCACACGCCGATGTCCGCCCATGGATGATGGACGACTGTCTCTCGGAGATCGAGCAAAGTCAGAAAGAAATGAGCGCGTACTTGTGGAGCAAGGACACGGCGTCGATCGGCGTTCGTTTCTTCGGGTGGAACGCGAGCCGACGGATTCTCGAGTCACGCAACGCCATGCAGTTCAGTTTTGAGAAGACGATGCGAGGCTTCTGCATGAGCGACTTTGTTCAAGCTATGTGGGACTCTTACACGGACCAGGACAGCTTCAACGCCGTGATGAATGGCGGCCACGGGCGAAGCTGGCTGCAAGTCTTTCAGAAGCTCACGGACGACATCTGGATCGTACGGGGTGTCGAGCGGTACCCGTCGATCGCGATGACGTGCACATGTTCTACCTCGTGAGCCGACAGAAGACCGAAAGCGGGTGCCTCCAGTTCGTGCGGTCGCTGCCCGCGCCCTGGAGCAGAAGGCGTGCGAACGCACAGGCATGTGGGCCACCAACTTCATTTGGATGAAGTGCGACCGACTCAACACGGATTGAACTGACTACAAAGGCCACATCGGCAGAAAGCTGTCGGGCCACGACTCGAACTACGCGATGCTGTGGCTGGTCGAGACGCTCTCTGTGTTGCTTCGCTTCGAGCAGCTGGCAACGAAGCGAGGGTTGTTAACAATGGGATGATTCTGACGACACGGGGAGAGAGGAGTCAGCGAGTGTACAGAAAATTGAGTCCCGGACTGGGATGTTGAAGGTCGCAGTTGCATCGTGGCCTAGCCGGACAGAAAAGAGAAGACGCGATCACTCATTTAAAAAGAAGGCTTGTCCTGCTACAATCTGCGGCGATTTCGAAGGAGACGGACAGAATAAGGAGACTCCCCATGGTGGGAACAGCAGCCATGTTGGTGAAGCTTCAAGTGACGTAAAAGTTGAAAATGAGTCTGTGTTGCAGTGGACTTGCTAACCACATCAAGGAAGCCTCTGGGTGGTTCGACTCACGAACTCTTTGCGGTCAGATATACAACGCATCAAGTATCCCATTAAGTATCCTGGCCACGGGCACGAGAATGGCTACCATGAAACGACACATTTTGTGGTCTTCTTCAGCGGACTACGTCCTGGAGTGCGTGAAGGCTTCTCGCCCTAAGAATTGTATCGCCGCATTCGTTAGTAATCTCTGGTGACTGTCGCGAGAACCAACCGGATGAAACGAGAGTGAAGGTGATTAGATCGAGCGCTGGACGCAGCGTCAACCGAGCGGCAACCGTTTCGCTGGAGATGGCCGGAACTCGTGACGTGAACAGCAGCGTTGAACTTCAAGTTGGAGGTGAAGACACAGTTCAAAATTGTATTTGCCTTGTAGCCGGGCAGCTCTATCCTCGACACTCCACTAAACACGTCCTTGAGTATGGATGGATCCTGAGGAGCGACGTTTTCGCCGTTTTCCGCTTCTTTTGATCAATTGATGGAAATTAAGAGAGGTCCGCTCGAAGGTCTCCACTTATTAGGTCTTGAGGACATCTTCACACGAGGCAACACAAGCAGAACGTCAATGCACCCAGCTTTCACCAAGCGACTTGGTTGCTGACCTTTTCTAAAATTTGGCTTCCACGTGCATTAAAAAATGCACGTGGAAGCCAAATTCCGATCCCAATTGACTCTCAGTGTAGAAATCGGGCTCCAGTTGCCCAGCACGTAAGCAAAGCCGGGACGAGCTGCTGTTAACTCGGCGTGCGTGACCTCCACACTATGATGACGGTCCTGCAGCCACGAGAGTGATCATTGTGCGTCCCATTTGCGGCCAATAAAGTGGGAGCTAGGTTCCACTTGGACCAGATCGCGATTGTCACCACCTCCTCTGGCCCCAGAAGAACTTCAGATAGAGGAGATAGTGGGAACCCATCATTATCCACCAGCCAGGGCCAGTATTCGATTCTTTCTCGCTCATGCAAGTCGACACGACCACCACCATGCTGAGCGTCGCGTCGTCAGCGGCACGGCCCGACCGCAGCACGCTGCGCGAGCGCGAGCGCAAGTCCCGCGAGCGTCGAAAGGTACAGTGTACAGACTCGAAACAAAAAGTGTTTTCCATTCTGATTCCCGTGCACACGTGCAGGAGCTCATCGCACAGAAGCACAATGTCGTCAGGTCCCTTGAGCGCGTGGCCTCGGTACTCCCGACGCTCACAGACGACGACGGTCTCTGGGAGCTTCTCCTGGACTCGAAGTCCGCGCGGATGAGATCTCACCTGCAGCGCACAGCGCGACTAGCTCATGAGCAGCAAGATCTTGAGCGGGAGCGCTGCTCCTCACACGCCTGTTGCAAGAACACCGCATGGCGTCGTACGCGATCGCGAGTCTCGCGGCCAGGCAGCCACACGACGACTGGGAAGAGAGCGTCCGGCGGTGGCGAGCAACCACGCGGCGAAATTTCAAGCCGTGGAGTCTCGAGGACTGCGAGGCCGAGATGGAGACCTCCCAGAAAGAGCTCAACGCGTTTTTGTGGAGCATGGACACGCAGGTCATCGGATCGAGCTTCTTCGGGTGGCGTGCGCGGCGCCGTCTCGTGCCATCGAGAGACGCCATCCAGTTCAGCTTCGAGAAGACTATTCGCGGCTTCCCCGTCCACGACTTTGTCAAGGTCACGTGGGACATGAACACCAACGACGACGCTTACAATCAGGTCGTGATCGGCGACCGCGGACGCGGCTGGATGGAGCGAGTCCAGGAAGTGGCGTCCGATATCTGAATCGTGCGGTGCACCGAGCGCTCTCCGGAGCTCATGGTGTGGTGGATCCCAGTGGATGCCACAACGAGGGGAGCAGGCGAGCTCCCTAACTTAGCCTTCAATGTATTGTACGGAGTAAAATCCGGAATGAGAAACCCTGCGGTCCTCACCCACCAACTCTGCCCTCTGGATGCTCCTG
>JAADVR010000587.1:0-21877 GCA_023335855.1 Pythium scleroteichum | reverse complement strand
CGGGCCCTGCAAGTACGAAGACGAAGACGGTCAGCATCAGCCATGCGTATAGGTGGCCACGAATCAGTACAAGACACGTACGTAGTGGTCGTTCTGGAACCCCCATCGACCCGCGAGGTTCCCCCACTCGAGCACGCCGTCCGACGGCAGCGTGGCTGGCGCAGCCGCGGATGCATCGCTGGCGGTGAAGCCGCAGACGTTGTCGGTCTTGCCCGGGAAGCGCGGCTTCACGTTGTTCTGGACGGTCTGGAAGAACTGGCGCAGCGTCTTGTGGCCGTTGGCCTGGAAGTAGGTGGTGAAGAGCTGCGCGTTCTTCTGCGCGTTGTCGCTCCAGGACTCGCCCCTCCGTCACGTCAACAATGAAGAAGTAGATTCACCGAGTGAACCACTGAACGACACGCTGCGGCGTTCGTCCTCCACGTCCGTTCCAGCCAAACCCCCAAATATACGTGGAGGAAACACTGCCTGCGGAACCGTCGAGCACGGACGCCGATTGACCTGACCACCTCATTCCCATTTCCAGATCTCCACACCTCCTCACAGCTGACCACCACGGCATCTACGAACAGTCAGTCCACAAAGAACATCCTCGTAGAATCCTATCGCTCACGCACCACGCCGGCCTGGCATTTGTCGCCATCACGAGCTGAGTGGGGCGTAGTCGAGCGTTTCGATTGACACGGTGTCTCCCCAAGATCCTACGGGCGTAATCAGGGGCACAATCCCGGGAACCACCCAATCACTCGGCTCTGTGCGATTGGCCAGGTCGACAGTCTCAGATATCCATCCCCAGATATTCCCGATGGATTGGTCATTCCTCTCGCCATGGCGCGACGCGCTGAGCCTGCACCTCTCGTACAAGGACGCCGATGAGCTCAAAATCACCACCATTCGCAATGAGCTCGACGGCCTGCGGCTCCACTTCGGCGGGTTCCAAGGGCGCTGCGACGGGTGGATGTCATCCATCGCGCAGCCGCAGATCGGACAGCACCTCGTCCGCTTGCGCGAGGCGCTCGAGCTGGTCGGCCTCGCGCTCGCTTACGATAAAACGGCCTGGCGCCGTTTTCTTCACCCACTAGAATATGACATGAAGGATCGCCACGGCCCTTTCCTGTACGACAGGAGCGATCTCAGCGTTCGGTTCGAGATCGTGCTGGAGGAACCAGGGGGATTCGAGGACGGCGATGACTATGAACGTCTTCACAAGATGTTCACGTGGGTCACGGAAGCTCATTTCAGCGAAGAATACCGGGCAGCCAAAGAAAAGATTCGGGCGCTAGCCGGGCGCCGATGGAACGAGAACTATCGCATCCCTCTCTCACTCGTACTCAACCCTCGTGGGAGCGACTGTGGAGAGGAGGCCGATTGGTTGCTGTGGACCCACGACTTAGTGGATGCTCTTTGCGACAGAAAGAGCGTGGGCGGATCGGCATTCGTACTCGAGTCAATGGACATCTGTATGAATCGTGAATAGCTTGGAGATTGGTGGATCGACTTGATCGACAAAGTCCGACTGGAGGGGATTTAACTCAACACAGTCGGGCTACCGCTCAGAGTCTCAAATCCTGTGACTCTTGGCGTTGCTGTGAATTCAATCACGGGTTCCACGCAAGCAACACGGTGTGGTAGAAGTGGAATCGACACAGTCTCCGTCACGTTCAACGATATTGATCCCTTCGCTGCAGTACTCAGTTCAATTGCCCACGCCCGCGTGCCGGAGCGTTTCTGTGTGGATATCGAGTACCCCGAGGATCGAAGGGCGCTTTGACGATGGCTAGGGTATGCTTTGGCCAACAAGATCCACGTGTCTTCGATTCGGGAGCTTCATCTGACGACTATATCACTAACTCTGAACGACATCGAGTGCTTCTCAGCTGGCTCCAACGCAATTCTTGAATTCGAGGGCTGCGTCATGGTGCATCAGGGCTGGGCGACTCTTGGCGCTTCGGCGAGCATACGACTTGCTTATGGCTGTTGGCATCGGTCGCGCGACTTGCACCTGCCGCCAAACGAGGTATTTTCCAACCTCAGCGTGAATTCCACAGGACAGCTGCTTATTGTCGTGCCAGGGTTCGGTGTTTGTGTAACTCAGCCAAACGAGATCGACGACATTCCAGACAGATTCAAAGAGCAGTCAATCCGACCACATCTCGACAGTGTCTTTCTCGAAGTCGAGGAGTGCGAGCCGGAGATCTTTCCTCGTCTTCTGGACCATCTTGGTCGCTATCTCCAGCGGCTCAGCTTAAAAGTTGTCTGGAAAGAATTGATCATCAGTCCATCCCAAGCAAACGCGATTCTGGATTGCTGTCCAGGACTCGAGTTTCTCCATTTAGATATGGTGAGTGTGCGTGCTGCGGTGTACGAAACGCACGCCCGATCGTTGCAGGCATACGACCACGACCTCACTGCGAGCAAATGGTTCCAAGTCAAGCTTGCGTTGCCGAGTGTCGTGAGAAGTGAGCCTCCTCCAGAGAAGTCGAACGGGAAACGCCAGAGAAATCTCAGGTGGCCTTCGTTCGCAAAGAAAGATCGCCGCGAGCTGATCACCCGAGTTCTCCAGTTCGTGCGTCCTCAACCTCACCGTACGGTCTCAGTTATCTGGGTTCCACAATACGCTTAGATCGTGTGGGTAGCGAGTACATAAGAGATAGGAGACGGTGAGAATGAGTGAGAACTCTATGGCTGGGGAACCCAGCTTATGAGAGCGCATGGGTGGCCGAATTTATCCGAATAAACTCTAATCATCAATCACTTCATACACTAATACACATGCCAGAATCAGACATCTACGCATCGCGATCACGTGTAAATCACGCAGTGAAGCGTCGTAGAAGCTGATACACAGGTGATAATGGAAGATTAGTTGGTGTAGTACCGTGAACCTGCGCCTTGAGGCGTCCGTCTGATTAGTCGTCTGATACGGCGGGGAGGTGGTCGGACAACGCGAAAACAGAATACCCTCACAAGTAAATTTTGAAAGTTAGCACAATTCACTCAAAAGACCTCTAATGGAGTATACTGAGTTGACTCAGACTTTGTCAACCGCACTTTGCTTATTTTTTGCGAGATCTACTAGGTTAATTAGTACATTTCATGGAGGATACAAATTTGAAGTGTTCTCTCGAAGACGATCGCCGAACTTAACGCTCCTGATGTGCTCTTGAGGCGTACACAATATATGGTTGCAAGTCATCCATATCGTATGTATACCACATGGAAGTATCCTATGCATACACCGCCACGCTCTCATCGACGCAACGACAGAGTCAACGAGATCGAGTTGCCTAAATGTGTGCAGGTGTATTTCGCCTTTTAGAGACGCAGTTTTCATACTTGCAGAGGCATTCAAAAGGCAGTTCCGCTTCGTACCGGACGGTCTCGTAGCCACGTCATAACCGTTGTTTGTTTCATGATTCGTTCTAGATGCGATGATAGGAGAATGCGGCGTGATCCAACTCCCCACCCGCCACAATTGATCTCGTTGGATTTGAAAATCGAAGGCTAGAACAATATCGCGGGTGCGCTCATCAAGAGCGTCCACTCTCACTGATTCCCTCAAGTTTTGAGCAGCTACTTCAAGTCCTAACGAGAGATGAATCGCTTGCAAGTGCAACCGCTGTGTCCATTCCCACCAAATCTGTTGATCTTCCCTACGACACCGCGGCTCGTTGGTTTTGGTCACACACAGCCCGCAACTGCATAGAGCGTTCAGCAATTGTGTGCATTCTCCCAGACTTCCCTTGTGTTCGAATGTTTACATGTTGGCACGGGTAACACAACGCGAGGAGCGGGGATGATCGCCTGCTACAGCATTCAACAACGCGCTGCAGAAAACGTGTTCAGATGCGCAGCATCTATGCGGGACGCTCGTCTCAATTACACTAAGGTCCTACAGCTTCTGCCGTGCATCTACACGGCTGGCACTTGCAAGAGGTGCTGGTCTCATCAGGTCATATACGATACGCAGATTGTTAAATTGTAGGCAACGTCACACTATGTGGAGTGGGTGTCAACTAAAAATGGACACAAAGGGACAAATTCGACTTCACACGAGTTGTAAGGGGCCGCTGTACACTCGAGCCGAGAATATACGGTACGTAGATTTTTAAAATTGTAGGTAACGTCACACTATGTGGAGTGGGTGTCAACTGAGAATGGACACAAAGCACAAACTCGAAACTTCAACACGAGTTGTAAGGGGCCGTCGTACGCTGTGTCGGGGATTTCAAGCCAACAAACTCCTCGTGATCTGTGTTGAAGTTCTGTTGTGTGATGGGGTGGGGTAGGTGGACTCTCTGTGTGAGTGTTTACCATTTGGTTGCAATATCGCCACACCACATCATGGTGCAAATCGAAATCGATCATTATCGAAGAAGATATCTTCATCAACAATGGGTGGCTCGTCGACCCAGAAGCGTCATGCCAGCAAGGGAGGTGAAGCGATTGTGGAATGTTTCTCGCCGGCCAAGCGCGCGAAGCAGACTGCCACAACCAACCAAAATGTGGGATCGGAGTATGTCTCGCCTCTTCGCCGTGTGAAAACGGCCATCGCCCTGGAGGACAACATGCGCGTGATTGAATGTGTCGATGGTAAGCCCACTACAAAACGTGCACATGGGATGTGTATTGATACTACACTGCCTCGATCTTATTTATGTAGAGCTAAAAAGGTTCATCACTAGCCTCAGTCCAGACGAGGACGTGGCAAAAGATGAGGTCAAACGTATCAAGCTTCGACTTCGACTGGTGTGGAAAACATTTGAAAACGTCGCGACTGGACCGGCGGTGCGCTTGCATCTCATCGACAGAAGAGCCAACGAAGATCTTCAAGACCTGTACAAGGTAGGAAGCACTGGGTCCGGTATCACAGGTGTATAGATTCAATTGGTAACTGTGCGGCTTGCTGTGTAGGGTCTTCGTGACGATTACCAGGAACGTAAGAGAATCATCGATGGAGAACTGATCACCGCCAGTGTCTATGGACCTGATGCAAAGAAGATATCCGAGTACCCTGCAGATGGCGCGATCGTCTGCGTGCGTAGCTTGTGGAAGTTGACCCTCTTCGCGGGTTATGCATGCCAATTCACCACACGACTCAGCGCGCTGAAGATCGAGGAGTCCGACTGAACATCATATGGTGGTGGGTGGTCCATAACTGTATCGTGTGAAGGTCGAGGAGTCCGCCTGAACATCGTAGGGCGGCGGGTGGTTCATAACTGTATCGTAATGAAACAAGATTTGTATGTGTTTATCGATTCGTTTAGCCAACTATGGTGAAGTAGTAGCCGAGGACAATGACTTTCTGTGCTGCGGCTTCCAAGTGGCGATGGAGTGCTGCTTCGAAATCTACATCCGGACTGGCGTTGTATGTGATGAGACTTAACTGTGTCAGCCTGCAACACAATCCTGCATCAGTGATGTGATGAACAGACCATAGCAGATAGATACACAGTACTGATCATCATCGTCGTTGATCCGCCGCGTACAGACGTAATCAATCACCAGACTCCGATACACGAATATGCCGACGATATCCATTAACGCTGCTCGTCCATTGCTCTCCATGAGAATTGTACATTGGCGTCTCGGTAGTGCTGGCTCACATTTGTCCAGGCGCAGTGTTGCCGTGTCGCATCGTCCAACGATAATGTACTTGCACTGTGGCGATGCGGAACTTACGTGAGTGCGAAGGCGTGTGAGTCCGTTTGCTGAGCCCGCCTGCTCGCTACAAAGTGCCAACGTTTTCTCGGCCCCTTCTTCACGGATAATACGACAAGCCGTGGCACTGTCCCACACGACGTGCCTGTAGATATTGCAGCGGTGTGTGACTTCGAGGTCGACTACGAGGCTCTCGTGCTGCTGGAGGAGCCGCCAGTCAGACATGATGCAGTCAACATCGGTGGTTGTCGTTCCTGGAAGCGCGAACGGGCTAACCTCTTCAGTAGACGTAACTTCACCCACCATCGTCAACGCGAGTGACAAGAACTTCTCCAGTGTTGCTGGATACGCTGTTGACAGCAACATCTCGGTCTCGACGACAGCATAGTCAAGGTCGCAGTTGTGTACGGCTTCGAACAACGCACCAACTTGCGGGTATCCAGTGACCGCAAATCCTGCGGCTGATAGACCTTGGTGCGCGAGTAAATCCTCGAATGTACGGCGGGCGGTGATATCCGCAAAAACCGCCGCCTTCTCCTTGATACCCAATGATCAGACTTGGACTTGTTGAAAACCCAGCGTCAAACGAGATTGGATCCGGTGTGACGTTGTTTATTGCAGGATATGGTGGCGCAATTTGTGCTCGAGGAGCTCTGTTTTCGCTGACGGTGAGTATGGTGTTGGTGCGTCTAGTATCAACCACGTATTCCGTGACCGGCGCTGAAGCAGCCACCGTAGAAATCGCGTTTTGACTGCTGGTGCCCTCGACTGTGCTCGGAAATCTGGCACTTCGCCTTCCTTCAAGAGGCATTTTAACAAGCTTGTCCCGATTCGATATCCATTTTGAAATGGTCGTGTGATGTACACCGAATCGAGCGCTGGCGGCTTTCGTTGTCGTACTGCATGCTACATCGATGATCTCCAACTTCTACAAGACGGAGTATCTCTTCCGCGTCTTACCGGCCATTTTCTCGTTGGGAGCGGTATGGCAGTGTTGGACTCCCTTCTACCTCAAAGGAGAGAAAGAGAGAGTGAGAGAGAGAGAGGAAATTGCGAAAGGGCATTCCACTCCTCCTTTGTAGACACCCTTTGCTTGCTATATTTTCTACTGAAACCAGAAGGAAGGTCTACTTCAAGTTCAACTTTCCCCCCACTCTGGATATTTGCAGGCATCACACCTACCGGTACGCGACGTAGTCCGAGTGCCACCACCTACTGCGCGATCGGTGGTTACTCGCTCAATTATGCTTGTTGCGTAGCATTCGCCGGTCAGTAGAGAGTACGTCTCGATGGAGCTCCAACGTCGATCGAGTTAATGTGGTTTTCAACTGCGTCTTGACGATGACGCGTGCTCACATCGTATCCGTGCGGCGACAAGTTGAATTGGTGCAGTCAGAATGGATGAACGCCAGTCGACAACGGGCGCAGCTCCAAATTGCGCGTACACGAACGCTCGCTGTCCGCAACCTGCACACCATGAATCGCAGGCCTTTGGGTATGCTCATGTCCAGAACGCTGAATCCCTGTCTACACCGCTAACGTGATCCTTCTATTTCTTCCAGCGCCAAGTCAATGGGCAAGTTACGAAGAGCTTAAAGAAACCAATCGTAACTTTGCATTTACTCCCCTCAACGATGATGACAAAGCGCGTTTGGAGTCGGAAGCTGCGCAGCATCATGCAGACGATGTGCTAGACCGTAAGGTGTGCGCTGTCACCGATACGTGGATCTTCCCAAGCGATGCTGAGCACCTGAAGATCGACGACATGCCGTTCGAGGCGATGCGTGCAGTGTTGACTGGTGCCTCATGGTGCACTCAAGCGATAAAAGAATACTACGACTGTTCAAACTTCGACGTACGACTTCAAGGGCTATTGCTGTCCAGGCGAGCATTTGATCACAATGAACCAGGTGAACGCGGTGTCTGGATAAGGAAGAGCTGTATCAACCACTTGCGATCGGTTGCTACTCGACTTGCCAACACCAGCGTCTCACCATCTGAGCTGAAGCCACCCAAATTTGCAATAGCAGATTGCTTCGTGGCTGGTGCATTTCCAGAAATTGATGAGGCAACCATTATCGAGAAACAAGCGCTCGGTCTTGCCCAGTTACGAGGCGTAGTAAAAGTCGTGTACGGCGGTCCGGGCAACGCACTGCATAGTCATCTACTGAGTTGGGATAACCGCACAGCGACGATTGCAAGCAGTGTGCCCACCGTGGTCGGATGCGAGGCTTTCCAGTTGATTCTAGCCGGCCCGATGACGCCAGCGCAAGAGATCATTCTCGCCAAACGCCACGATTGCAATGCTACGCGGATATAACGTGCGCACCAGCTGCTTCGTCAGATAAATCCGCTGTACAAGGACGTTCGTTCGAACGATGAGTTTGGCACGGGAAGCTGTACTGGTGATGCCATCATGACACACCTCCGATCAGATCAAGCCACAGCTCAGCTGATTGAAGTAGCACGAGCACGACAGGCATCAGTCGCCCGAATGCAGGACACTCCAGGCAGTGACGAGTGCACGGTCATAGAGAGCCAGACGGTGCTGATCGAAACAACTATCGATAGCAGTGAAGAAGAGCGCTTGACACGCGCTGTTGCATCTGTGACTTCTCCGACGCGCAGCTTCGTAGCGCGGCGATCCACTACTCTTTTGAAGTCAAACGATCCAAACTATATGGAGCGTCTCTTCGCATACCTCCTCACGTTTGGGACTGGTGGGTTCTCAACTCCTCGAAACCATCACTACAGTCATCGCGCAATAGTTCTTCACTATCTCAACTTGTCAACAAACCGATTTGCAGAAGATCCTCTTTTCAAGTTAGCGATGTTCGACTATCTTGCGATGGACGTGTCAAGAGTGGGATTTTCCTCCGCGTTGGGCGCGATCCTGCGCTGGCAACGACGCTCATGCGAGTATCTCCAAGTGAGCTAAAGACGGTGATGCAGAATCGAGCAGATCAACGGCGTGCTTGGAAGTTGGGAAGGTCGTTTGTCCCGCGGCAAGAGTCAGGTTTGGCGTCAAGATATCTCCAGTCGATCAACGCGTCCACATCGAAAATGTGGGGAAGCAACGAGGAACGAGAGCAAATGGCACGAAAAGTCGATGCGATGACCATCAAGTTTGGTGCGCCATCGGTGTTCTGGACACTAACTCCAAATCCCGATTGTTTGATTGTGTGTGCGTACTGGACCGGTCAACCGCTATCCGGTGGACGTCCTGATAAACTCAGCAACTGCACCACGCTCAACATGCCGTGTGCTTCAGAAGTATCTCGCATCATCATGGCCAACGTCGTCGTCCAGGCCCAGTACTATCATCTGTGTTGCCGACTGCTTATCGACATCCTCTTTGGCTGGGACATGACCACCAACAAGCCAAAGGCTCGCCGAGGTATTTTTGGACACGTCGAAGCTCTCGTTTACGCACTGGAGCAACAAGGCAGGCTCTTTATCCACCATCACGGCGTTGGGTGGATTGCCGGGCTTCCAAAGACTCAGTCAGATTGGGATTACCTGCGAATGAACGCACAACTAAAAGAGAAATTCGAGCACTACTGCGCGTCTATCTTCTCTGCCGAGTTGCCTGTGTACGATATCGTTGGTGACATACCGTGTCCCAGTCGGACGTGTGATGGCTCGCTGTCGCCAATTCCAATCGACAAGAAGTACAAACATATATTGAAGTCGACGGTTGAAGCGCCCAAGGTTGCAACGTGTTCGAAATGCACGACCTCGTTCGCCGAGTCCGACATTGTCGTGAACTTGATCGAGACGCAATGGGCCGAGCTTGACGAGGAGCACAAGGCTCTGAGTACAACTGAAGCTGTCACTGCGATACGATCGCGGTTCGGTCGATTGTCGTCGGACCCGTGTACAGCAAGGATACAATTGAGTCGCCTTCTACTTGCGGATCAAGTCCACGCATTCAAACACACACGTTCATGTGTTAAAGGGCGAGTGGACACCAAATGCCGGTACAACTTCTTCAGGAAACTCGTGTCCGCGACTGGACTTGACCAGGAAGACGAGATTCAGTACCGAAAACGCATCGGTAACCAGTGGTTGAACGTGTACATACCCACATGGAGACGAATACTGCACTTCAACATGGACGCAAGAATGCTCTGGTCCGTGCACAGCCTTCAAGCTTCGAGGTATGCGATTCAGTACACAGTAAAACGGCAAACAGTTCTAGACAACGTCGCAGTTGTTGATACGGCGTTCAAGAAGCGTGTAGAATGTGAGCGCGATATCCAGACGACGGACTACGGAAAAGGTGTGGGTCGATTACTTTCGTTGGCTTACGCGACGACTGGCGTCATGGAAATGGAAGGACCTCTCGCGACTGCGATACTACTAGCTGGCGAGGCTGTCACTTTCAGTTGTACGTTCGAACGCCTCGTTCTCGTCGAAGGCATCAAGATTCTCAATAATGAGGTTGTGCAGGCATCGATAGTTTCCAGAAATGAAGAGCTCTACACAGAAACTTCGATTTCCAAGTACACCGAGCGACCCAAGTGCTTGGAGAACGTGTGTTGGTATGACTTCTGCTCATGGTTCCATCGTGAAGGATCAACCACAACTGGAAACGCGCGCTCGTGTACGTTCGTTGCGGACGACACCGCTCAGCTAAGAGCGCATGTGGTCAAGCACAACTTCCGCTACCACAACTACCCGCGAGTCCCTGAAAACATTGGGCCAAGGCTTCCTGATATGACTCGACTTGGTAACGAGGACTACGTTGACCAATCCGAGTTGTATTATCGAGTTGCAGCACTTCTCTACCACCCATTCCGTGATCCGCGAGTTATACTCGGTGGAGCGGCTTCTGCAAAACAGTTCTTCGACCAGTGGAATCCGCACGGTACCACCAGCACCCAAAGAGCTCTAGACCGCCACCAGCAGTACTATAACTGTTTACAAGCAGCTCAGAGGTACCGTGAGCGATTACGAGCTGCTGAAGAGGAGAACAGCGACGACGATGACGTGTGTTTCGACGATGACGTGCTCCAATCGATAGCGATACAGGAAGACGGTGTGCCTACAGTCAACAGCCGAGTACGTGACGATCCCCGGAGATATTTACGCAACGCTCGAAGACGTCGACATGTTAGACAACACCAACATCGAGACCCTAGAAGACGGCGAGGACGGGCTCACATATGCCGACGAACTACTCGCACACTCTGTCGCATCCATGCCACTGCCACCGGACGAGACGATGGACGTGACCGCGAGTCAATACACTATAGCTCAAGTTCCAGCAACAAGGTGACTGCAATACTGATGCATGTGTAACCTCGCGCGGGTCACCAAACCCGAGTGGCTCAGCCGAAGTCACCGTTGATGACTTTGATACTGCCACTCGCTCGCTCTCTGCACCACCCGTGTCAACAACAACGCCGCAACTCACGTCATTTGCAAGTATCGAGGATGTCTCCGCATACTTCAAGTTGAATCCGAAGCAGCACGTCGCCTTCACGATGATCGCTGTTCCTCTGCTGAGTCGACTATCCGGCGCGCAGATTGATTCTTCGCGCGCGCTCGTGTTCAATACAGTTCCTCTTATTATCACCGGAGCAGGTGGAACGGGCAAGTCACAGATTATACGCGCTGTTCGGGCACTTGTCACGACCTGGGGTCGCTCCGATGCAGTCAAAGTGGTTGCCTCTACCGGCATCGCAGCTGCAAGTCTGCAAGGATGTACCATGCATGCGTCAGTCGGTCTCGGTGTCCATGACTCTCACTTGCCCAACCGCATTATGTCTCCAAGTGATGAAGTTCTTCGACAATGGGCACCCGTGCATTGTGTTATTGCGGATGAACTTTCGATGATCAATCTGGCGTTCTTTGGCCTGTGGGAAGAAGCATTGCGGCACGTAAAAGACGCACTCAACGAGCCATTCGGAGGTTTGTTGGTGGTCCTCATGTTTGACCACTGCCAGCTTCGGTCAGTGGCTGGCCTTCCGATGTACAAGAGGGCGACTTCACTTGCGTCGTCCAAATCAAGCGAGGAGAGTGGCCGCAAGTTGTATCAAGGAATCACCAAGGTCGTCTACTTGACCGACAGCATGCGTTTCGTCGAAGACCCACAATGGGGGGAAAGGCTAGAGAGTGCTCGTCTTGGCGATTGGAGCCCTGACCTCCGGACATACATCTCAGCGCTGACAGAACGTGGATTTCCCGATACGCTGAATCGAGGCATGGTGCAGACAATCTCGACCGACAACGTCACTCGGTGCAGAATCAACAACTCGGCTGTTCAGATCGCCATTTGCAAACTCGCCCCTATAAGGCGTGTTTATGTCGTCCCCGCGCGTCTGTCTCGAGTTATGTCGCGGGAAGAGCTCTCGGAACTACGCCAGTTACCCGGCAACAAGACAGGCAGTATCCCCATGTTCCTCCACCTCTACGTCGGTGAGTGACGCCTAGCGCGTCTTCAGCCGCGTCCGTACAACTGATTTCGTTTGCTTTGCACTTGTCTAGGCATGCCCGTTCGGATCATAGCAAATCAATGTCTACTCAAAGGTGTGGCAAACGGGGCGTCTGGTACTGTGCACCACATCGACTGGAAGCCTGGTACCGAGTTCACCATTCAACCAAAGGGGGCGTGGATGGCGTCGATCCAACCAGCCAACATCTACATCGTCGTTACGAGCTGCCCGACACCACTTCGGTTCCCATCGCTGCCCATAGACTGGCCAGCTTCCGTCATGCCAGTGTATCAGACTACGTTCCCGCTTCGTGTCCTTGGACGCGCGCTATCAATCAAAGGGTTCCCTATTGTAACTGCCTTCGGTACGACAGTCCACGGTGTTCAAGGGGAAACTCGAGCCTCGATCGCAATTACCGATCTGCGCCCCCCTCACGTGCGCTGTGTTGACCCCCATGCCCTCTACGTCTCTCTTTCGCGGCTGCGCTCGCGATACGGACTTCATTGGATCGGACAGGCTCCTTCAGATACCGACTATTCGTTCTTTAGACCCAATGCTGATGTTCTACTCGAAGACAACCGACTCCGACGTCTTTCCAATCATACTATAGCCAGTTTTCACGCGGCTGTAGCCGAGTCTGTGACATAACTTAATTTTCAATAGGCTGGGTTTCCCAGCCACTTGCTCGCCGAAGGCGATTGCACTTCGAATAAGCGGTGTGGCTTCTGGGCGTTGTCCATCTGATCAGGGCGAACCCCGTTCGAATGACTCATATTTATTTCAAGTATTTATCGAACCGAACTCTGATTCTGCCACTATCAAAACCATTGTTTTTTTGAATGATGGATCGACCGCAGTCGGCGCGAAAACATGTCGCTGCGCGCTGGGGCTTCCTGCGCGACTGGCTCGCCGTGCTGCAGCGCCATCTTTACTACCACGAGCGCGAGGAGATGGACTGCGGCTCTCTGCACAGCGAGCTCAAGACCTTCTGCGTCTACCTGCCGTGGCCGCCAGAGGAGACCGCCGCGTACAACGCCTCGCTCTGCAAACTGCGCGAGGCACTCGAGCTCGTGGGGTTCGCGCTGCGCGTGGACAAAGACGTGTGGCTGCTCGTGAGGCGGCCGCGGAACCCGCTGCTGCGGAACTTTGATCCGAATGACTACGATGACTGCGACCTCGAGCCACGGTATCTGTTCAAGGCGTTCCTGCGCACCAACGCTAGTGGGGACAACCTCGCGTCGATCCGAGCTCTGGCTCGGCTGCTTCGGAGCACGCCACTGAGTGACAAGTACAGGAAGGCTCGCCAAATGATCGTGGACCAAGATGTCCGAGGACGGCTTCGAGACTTCCGTATCCCGATTACTTTGCTGTTCACTCCAGAGACCATGTCAAGGGACGACGGGCGCAAGTACTGCTCGCTTGCTCAAGAGCTCGTGACTGAAGTGGCGCAACTTGGCCAGCAAGTTCCAAGCGCCAGCGCACTGCGATATCCGTTTGCCTTGAAATGGCTGATTTTCCAGCCGTGGGAAGTGCCAATCGACGGCCAAGTAGAAAAATTCATCACCAGCACGCTCCAGCTCCAGTTATCTGTGCCAGAAATCGCGCTCAACCTTGAGAATACAGACCGCGTCATGCTCGGACGGGTGCTTCTCCCAAACTCGCAGGATTAGCGCTGACCAGCGCGCTAGAGTCGACGCCCTCATGATCTGCGGCGACAGCTTCGAAAGATTCGCGTCGCTGAGCACCAGCATTCTCTCTTCGACGACGCTGTCCATGCTCCACTTCTACTCCGCACATGGTGGCGAGCGAGCAGCCAAATGGCGTATGCTTAGCTTTGCTCTCTTCAGCTGCGTTTTAACAAGCGGCGTTCGTGGGCTCTGGATCGACGAGGAGCAGCTCTTATTAAGTGACGCGGCTGCATTACAATGGTGGAGTCCACAAACCCTGTCCGCGACATTTCGTCAACGTATCTGGCCGCTCGTGAAGACAGCCAAGATCCTCCGGACTGTTTGGTGAAGTTGGCGCGAACTGCTCATGTCCGACTCGATCGAGATGACAAAGAGTACCAGCTGTGGGAGCTTCAGTTGGAGGATGTCGAGTGGTTTTGTTGTCTAGAGTCAAGTGGCGAGTTTGTCGCCGTATTAGCGCCTGGCTACGGTGTCGTTTTCGTCTCGTGCGGAGACATCATCGATACAAAAGGTCTCGATCAAGTCCAAACAGCAAGTCGTTCGGCAGGTTTGACTTAACTGCGTCTAGCTTTCAACCGTGGTGATCCAGGAATCGTTGCATCGCTTGTCAGATCCATCGGCACCTCGTTGGTCTCATTAGACCTGGACATTGACGATGCCAGTCTCATCAAAACGAGTGGCATGGAGGCGATTCTAGATTGCTGTCGGCAGCTGAAGCTCCTCCGAGTCAATCGTGCACGGATCAATTCTCTCGACGTCTTCATCGACGCGTACGAGAACAAAACCTGCCGCATTTCGACGCTAGCGTTGTGGAATGTCCGCGTGAGCAACTCCAGCCTTCGAAATTTTGCTCGCATGCTCAGCACTCCAACTCGCCCCATGGCCAGAACACTCGTTGAATTCCGATATATTTATGACGATGGCGTGGAGCCAGGAGAAACCCAGCGGCCCGATACGGCTGGCGTGCAAGTCGTTTTTGAAATGCTTGACGTCAACAGCGTGCTATCGTTCTTCGAGCTTGGAATCAGCGAAGACCAAGACGAGCTCTACGGTGCTCGTCTCCGCCTCCACGATGGGCACCTGCTCGTCACCCACCCATCGGATCTCAAGCTACCGCTCAAGCTTGCCTTTTTGAGCTGCGTCAGCGTAGTAGCGACTGGTGCACCGAAGAAGAACCGGCGACAGGAATCGAAGAACCCTCGTCTTCCGCTCACTGCCGTCGAGAGAATATTCCAGTTCGCTCGCCGCCGGATCCACCGCGTCGTGTCGGTCAAGAAGATCGTCGATGTGACGCTCCACCCGCTAGTTGCGTAGGAAAGTATTAATAATCTGTTGTGTGCAATTTTGAACTGATAGTAGGATCTGTGACGCGCGCATTTTGTCCAAACATCCGAGCAGTGTCACCTTTCTCCAGTGTCTATACTACAGATAAGTTCATCCAGCAGTCGTATCAGATGTAGTCTCAGGTTTATCAGTCCGCAACTGTGGTCTCCGCCACTTCATGAGCTCACTTGTGAGATGTCGTCGCCTCGCGCCGCGGCCACCGCGCGCTGGGCATTCCTGGGTCACTGGCTGCGCGTGCTGCAGGATCATCTCGACTACGTCGAGCGCGAGGATCTGGACTGCGGCTCGCTGCAGAGCGAGCTGTAGACACTGCGCGTGCACGTGCCACCGCCGCCCAAGAGGAAGAGCGACGACTACACGAGGAAAGTGCTGCTTCTGCGCGAGGCCGTCGAGCTCGTGGGGCTCGCGCTGCACTTGGACAAGCCACTTTGGCTGCTCTTGCAGCAGGACGAGAGTGAGACGCTGCAGGATTTCGACGCGAACGACTATGACGACTGCGACCTCCAGGCGCAGTTCTTGATCTCGGCGTCGCCGCGTGGGACTGAAGGCATTGACACTGTCAAGTCGACCGCGGCGCTAGAAATGCTGCTGCTTGGTGATGAGAGGTGGGGAGAGACGTTTGAGTATCTGGAAGCAAGGAATCGACTCTTGCAGTTGGACGAACGAGGCAGACTGAGAAAGTTCCAGATTCCGATCTCCCTGGTACTCGCGCCCAAAGCCATGGCGGCCACGACCGTCCAACAGTACATGACGATAATCAAGCGACTTGTATCTAACGTGTACAAACGCAGCTTCGTTGCTCGAGGAGAGAGGACTCTCTTCGTGGGGGGCTATCCATTCGTTCCCAAGGCTGTCACGTTCCACCCGTGGGACTTCTCGGTCGGGTTCGACGCCGACAAGACCAACTACATAGACAGCTTCATCAAATCTGTTCTGGCAGTTGGGCTGCCCATCCCAGAGGTCTGGATCAACCTCGTGCACCCGGAACGACGGGCGTTCGGTGAGCTGCTGGACACGATGTATAAGTGCAAGGACTCGAACTCAGAGAATTGAGTTTGTGCCGCCAAAGTAAACACTGTCAAGGTATCTACGAGTACACTGAAAGGTTTCCAATCGTTGTGTTCGGCGTTGGCGTCGTGCAATTCACTGACAAGGATACAACTGTTTTCCGTATTCGAGAACGAGCGAGTGGACAAGTGGAGCCTGCTTGGATTCGCGCTCTTCAGTCGCGCGTCAACATCGAGTGTGAAAGAGCTATACATTGACGAAGACGAGTTACTCTTGAGCGACGTGAAAGCATTACAAGCCGTTTCCCAGTCGGCCCATCCAGCCCACGATGTTATCCATCCCGACAGAGAGCTCGAGGGGGCCGAACGAAGTGAGGTGTTCGATCGAAAGGTGCGTTTATCCAACGAAGCAATAGTACGGCTCACTGAAGACGGGAAAGACTATACTCTGCAGCGACTTCGGCTCTCGTCGTCCGATACTTTTTACTGCGGCGACGACTATTCAGATTCCGAGCGGCTTCGAATACTTGCACCAGGGTACGGAATTGTGCTTGCTCGCTGTGAAGACATCATAGACCTTGAAGTCGTCCACGTTGAAAAGCCTCCGAGCCGCCTGCGAGAATTCCATTTGGCCTTCAACACTTGCGAAAAGGGCGTCGTCGCGACCATGATAAGAACAGTCGGCGCGTCGCTCGTCTCGCTCGACATCTCCACCAAGAACTCTAACCTTATTCACACCGAAGACGTTCTCCAGTGCTGTCCACAACTCCGGTTACTTCGAATTCGCCGGGCAACGATGGATTCGCTCAGTATCTTCACGAAAGCCTACGCAGAGAGTCGGTGTCGCATCTCGACGCTCGCGCTCTGGAACGTCCACGTGAGCAACTCGAGTTTGCAAGAGTTCGCCACGGTTCTCGCTGACTCAGCGCACCCGATGAGCCAACAGCTTCGCGAGTTCCGGTATATCTGCGACGATCTCGGCTGTCCGGGCGACATCCACCGGCCGGACTCGCGAGGCATCGAGTTGTTTCTCAACGCGCTGGCCGTGAACCGCGTGCTCTCGTTCTTCGAGCTCGGGCTCGGCGGCAAGTCCTATCAGCGGTATGCCCAGCAGTTCCGCGACCTCGACGCGCGGCTGCTGGTCACGCACCCTTCGGACCTCAAGCTCCGCGTTCCTGAGCTGTGTGGGGGTGACACCGGACGCCTCGGCGAAGCGGCCGCGTCGCTCGAGCCACCAGTTCCTCCTGAGCCGCTCGCTGGTCGAGAAGATCTTGCTCTTCGTGCGCCGCCGCGTGCTGCGCGTCGTCTCCGCCACGAAGATCGGCAACCGCGAGCGCTAATCCTAAGTCCAACATGGCTACACTCGAATATCATCTTCTCGATGTAGTTAGAAACCGGTTTCTATCTCCCATTCGAATGCCTCCCCGAGCATATCAAACTCAATAATGCGAGCTGCTGAGGAGCTTCGCTGGCGTGGGATCGCGCGCTTCCTGGCGCCGCTGCGGCGCTGGGTGGACGTCGAGACGCGCGCGCGCGACGGCCGCCTGCAGAGCGACTGCGTGGGGCTCGTCTTCTTCCTCCCTGTCGAGAGCGACGCGGCCGAGCAGCGGGGCGTCCGCGTCGCACTCGATCTGCTCCACACGCTCTGGCGGCTGGATCGCGCGGCGTGGCGACGCGCTGTCGTCGAACGTCTGGGCGCCGAGATGCCGGCGTCGCTGGTCGTGCCGGGCTCAGCGCGACTAGGCCCCATGACGGTCGTCGTCAGCGTCAAGCACGACAAGTTCACGTGGCAGTTGAACGCTCCGCGGTGGGAGACGCTGGTGAAGGCGGAAACTCGACTGGACGAGGATGAGGCAAGAGCTAAGCGTGAGTTGCTAAAGAGCTACGGTGTGGAAGAGTTGGAGGAATCGCCGATCCAGTTGCGGCTCCAGTTTCTGGTCTTCGGCATGGCCACTGCGGTGGTCGAGGCGTACGTGACCAAAGTTGTCGAGGTGGTGGAGACCATCAAGGAACTGGTGGTTCGAGACAATGAGCTGAGTTCACTGGATTGTTGTGGTCGCTTAGAGCTACACTCGGTGGACGTGGACGTGTCGCCATTCGAAATGACGAGCGGCATCGCGAGCCAATTGATTCGACTGCAAGCGCTGGACACACCGTTCCACCGCCTTAGCGTGCGCCTCGTTCGATACGAACCGTTTGGTGAAGGAGAGATCGTCGATACGACAGTTCGGGACCGTTTGCTGACAACGATGCTGGCCGAAAAAGAGCAGGAGAATCCAGCGGTGGGATTCGACCTTGACACCGTCGTGATCGAACGCGCTGACAGTGTTCAGTTCGAAGCAGCTTGTGCAGCACTTGCGTCGACGACACGAGTCAAGAATCTACAACTTCACAACGTCTTCTCGTTCGATAGCGTGGCTGAGAGGAACCAGAAGTGGCAGTGGCTCACTCAGGCGATCCTCTCGCCACGCTCTACAACGTCTATCAAGCACCTTTCGATCAATCAGCACGATTTCGAGATGACAGATGTGGCAGCTGTCCACACTCGACTACGAGCCGAATCTGAATCCAGAGGCGCGAGTCCACTTCATCTATTGGAGACACTGGCAATTGGGTCAGAAGGGACCCGGCTCGAGACGGTGGAAGTGATCTCTTTGCTCCTGGGAGAATTCGGTCGCAACCTTCGCTGTCTTTCAATCTACTTGTGGATGGGACATCTGACGACGAACGCCGTGGCCAGCATCTTGCATACTTGCCGAGCTCTCACGTTTTTGGATCTGTCAAGTGTCGTGGTGGACTCATTGGATGTGTTTCTTGATGCATACGACCACCACAACTGCCAGATTCAAACTCTTGCTCTGCACAACGTCGATGTTCCAAGCGCCAGTGTCACGGCGTTCGCTCGCGCGCTCAGCGATCCGAGCCGTAAAGCATCTCAAGTCATACGCGAGCTATGTATCGACTGTGTCGGTGAAGACAACGATCTCGATCAGGACAATATTGACGCGTTCAAGTCGCTCGTACAAGGCAGCCGCAAGCTCGAGTATTTCGAGCTGCGTGTGCCTACGCAGTTGCTTCCACAGAATCGTGCGGCGTTCGAAAAGCACCATCTCACGTGGGGACTCGGCGCGGCTGCACCCTTCCCCACGGTATCCAAGGCGGCGTTTCTGGGCGTGACGCGGGCTCCGTTCGGTAGAAGAACAAGTTTCAACGGGCCGGAGTCTAGGCCACCTCTGCTTGATCTAACGTCGCAACTGGACGACCACACTCTGTCACTCGTGTTTGAGTTCGCAGCTGCGCGTGTTTGGCGACAAGTCTACATCGATGAGCCGTGACCCTGTGCTTTGCTTTGAACGAACGAACGCCGTCGCTGATTACTCTCGTTCACCGACAAATCGCTTTCACACAAATGTTGTTCGTGTTCGAGGAATGGATCGACGGAAGGAATCGTCGAGATGGCTACATGAAGAAATGGCGAACATTCCGCAGCCAATCACCGACGTGAGACCGTGATTGCGGGCAGCAAATACAGACGAGTCGCAGGCTTGCAAGTGCCCATAATCAGCGAGATGACAAACGGACACGGTGGTGACCACCACGGAATGCGAAGAGCAATAACCGCGAACAAGGCTCATTCTTCAACTCGTCTACGACTCGCCAGGAAGTACAAGATCCCGTCGCGAATGGAGACCACGTGGAGACTGCTCGATCCGTGGTGTCGCCAGTTGCGGGGAGTCGTCGAAGCCGTTCCGATGGAGAAAGGCAACGTGTCGGCACGCCTTGCCGCGAGCGACAGTCTTGACAATCTGTGGGAGCTGCGCGTTCTGCTGCCCCGTCCATCCACCTTTTCACTACAGGGATGGAGTCAAGCGGATGATACGATATCGAAGGAAATGAAGAAGCTCCAAGCGATTCGCGAGGCCCTTGATCTCCTGTGGCTCGTGCATTGCGCCGATGAAAAGGCATGGACGTGGATTTTGGTGCACCGTTGCGGAGTCGGTGGCTTCGAACTGCCTGCGTGGACGGATGACGCGAAGATCTTACCCACGATTCGACTGCAGCCTTTCTACGCCGACGTTATTGATGAGCTGCTCGAGTCGCTGGAACAGTGCTATCATTTGCTGGTGCATGACAAAGACGAAAGCCAACGAAGCGAGATGTATCTCGCGGCCCATAGAGAGCTCAAGTCGATCGTCGACGTCACGGGTGATTTGCCTAGGCACTCATATTCTGTAGCGATCTGCAACTGTATGAGCCCGCGGACGCAACTCAACGCAATCGACTCGAATAAGTTGTGGCACAAACTACACACATTCACAAGACTTTTTCCATCAAGGGCTGAAGGGACGCAGTGGCGAGTGCAGTCACTGGACGTGCATCTTTCCCGAATGGTTTTGACCTTCGATGCGTCTCAGGTGGTGCTAGGCCTCATCAAGTCCCGTATAGCGATCGGGGAGCTTTGGATCGACCTGATAGATCGAGAAGGTGACGAATTTACGGCGAATGGAGCGTGTGCTGTACTTTCCAAGCTGTTCTCGAGCGAATCACGACCACAGACGCTTCGCGTTGACTGCGAAAATGCCAGTATTCCTCGATTGCAAGCTCTCAGTCGTCTTCTTACGGTGACGAATCCACCGGGAAATGTGGTTATCCAACGCGTTGGATTATCATCTCACGCAACAAAATCAATGGAGCGAGCGGAGATCTTCAACTGTCTCGGTGTGTGCTTGGTTCAGTCCTCGATTCGAACCTTGCGGCTGGATATCCCTGAGCTCAGTCTGGACGACGTGTCGTCACTCACTGCCGCCACCAAGAGCTTCGACCGAAGCTCATCTACCCCTGGGTTACTGTCGTTGGCGCTTGCGGTGGATTGCCAGCGAGAGAGTTGGACGGCCATGTCGAAGCTTGTGTCCGAGATCGGCTATAAAATCCACGCGCTCGAAATTGAGATCAATGGTGATGTGTTGCCTGATACCGCGCCTCGCTACATTCTTGATGCGTGCACCAAGCTAGAGTACCTCACACTGCATCGTCTGCAGTTGGGTGTGACGAACCCTTTCGTAGACAACTCCAAGCCAACGTTGCGACTGCAGTCCCTTACGTTACCTCGCCTTCACGCCCCTCTTCATGTCGTGAGCCAGTTCTCTCAGTCCATCGCCGACGGGAGACGAACTAAACGTCTGCAGTCGCTGGACGTCGATCTTTCTGAAGTGGTGAACGTGTGCGACGAGATCGTCGATGGCTTCGGCTCCGCTTTGCGCGAAAACACGTACATGACCCACTTGACCCTGACTCTGGACACGGAAGCGGCTGCTGCGATATCAGACCGCGTCCATGACGACTTTTACCATCTTCACAACGAGCGCCTTCTGCAACCGCTGCGGCTCCACCAGAAATTGGCTTTTTTGAGTGTGCTCAAAGATCGGTCCGCGAACCCTCCGCTGAGCCAGTTACCAGTGTCGCTAATATTCGAGTATGCAGCGTGTCAAACCCGCCGCAGAGTCTGTATACGTGAGCCAGGGACGTTGTGGTGAGCTTCTCGCCAAGAAAGACAGCACATTCACACGCATGCCGGATTTCATGAACCATCATAATATATTTTTACAGGCATCAGAATCACCTCGATCGACGGAAGTGCGCCCAGAGCACACGGCCATTCATGCAGTCACCGACTTTCCGCCGTCCCGCCGTCGCGTCGTCCGTAGGCACTTCCTAGTCGTACGACTCGTTGAAGTCCAGG
>JAADVR010000586.1:0-21914 GCA_023335855.1 Pythium scleroteichum | reverse complement strand
GTGGACGACTGGGAGCGCAATTCCAAGTACACAGCTGATCTGATCGAGCATCCAGTGCGTGAGTGGTTCTGGGACCTGGTGCGTGAGATGCCGAACGAGTACCGGCGGCGGTTGTTGTTGTTCTCGACGGGGTCGTCTCGTGTGCCGCTGGCTGGCTTTGCGTCGTTGACGAGTTACGACGGTCGATTGTGTCCGTTCATGTTGAAGGGCGTGGACATGGCGGAGGGCGGGGACTATATCCACAGCCACGCGTGTTTCAACCGTCTGGATCTGCCTCGCTACGGGAGAAAGAAGGATTTGAAGGCGGTATTGTACGGTATTCTGGACACAGATATGTATGGCTTCACGACAGCGTAGTAATCGTAGTCAAAATGTTATCTGGGAGACGGTTGGTTCGTGCACCGGCAGACAGCATAGGACACCGTAGCCCACTACAATGAAGCGTACGAGCGAACGGTAGCGGGGAATGTAGTATATATCTGGCAGTTCAGGTGACCATGTGAATATGGTCAAGATAAAATCTGCTTACTCGGCATCAACAGAGTTACGTTTCTCCGTCCGATTAGTCTTGATTGTGATCTTTTTTGGCTGTGTAAGCAGATGGTAAAGATGAGTACCTGTACTATTAGCGCGCACTAATCAACTCGATTAGACCTTTTGCATGGAGCCACCGAAAAGAGGCTTGAGGTATCGCTCGTCCACCTGCATTGATTTCAGATTAGTACTATAGTTATCACGAGAGCGTCGGAGTATATCGTATGTCCTGACCTTCCCCCAAAACGAATGCAGATTAGGAGGTCGTCCTCGCCCTCGAAAATGGTGAAGACTGCCTAATTCGTCAACCCCTGAGCTTTGCGAACCAGTAACGGAGTGGTCCGAGATCTGGCAAAAATAAAGTCTAAGGCAACGGAGTTTGCGATTTGAGATCTGGTACTCCTTACCTCTTCGCCCAAGAGGCCGTATTCTTCTTCGTCATGAGCTGTCGTTTCACCATCTCGCTTTTAAATGAACACAGTTAGACTTGAATCAACAACTTGCCACGTGGCGATTTGTACCTTGAGCTCAGTATAGGTGAGAAGCGGTTCGGTTAGGCCACCGCACACTAACGTCGTGAAGACTACGACTGGAGACAGCGAAATCACCATGAGGATGCGTCATCTACCTCAAAGACTACATCTACTATGTAAATGTATGCAAGTCTTGCATACCTGACAGTGTTGTTGTGACATAGACGTCTTGATTTGGACCCGGCATGTTTCTGACCGCATGCACACGCAACTGTTACTCCCGGTTCCAGTCACATCGGGCACATCTAAACTTACTGCGAAAGAGCGAAGGCGATGGCACCTCTTAACCCAGCAAACCACATAACAACTTGCATTTTCACTGGGATCTTTGCTGTGCGCCTAGATGAGACAGATCTACGTTTGAAAAATCGGCTCTTTAGTAAGGATCTGGGAAAGCGTACTCACCCCATGTTGGCAATCCAGCTGAAAGGAAATGTGTTGAAGACCCGCGACACGAGGCACAACACAATTGCCAACAAGATGAACGTGAGATCCCACCGGCCAAATTGGCCAGCACAGAACCCCATGCCCATGTACACGAACACGAAAAATTCTGCTGTGAGAGCAAAGCTCTTGAACATATGCTCAGCAGTGACTTGCGACTCCTTCGAGAGATTGTAGGAGTTGTATTGCGCCATTGTAATGCCACAGAAAAACAGCGACATGATGCCAGAGAGTTTCATAACTTCGGCGAGCGCGTACGATCCATAGGCATAGAGGAACAACAAAGTGATCTCGTAGGCTGGATAGCCGCGGATGTTGGTGTTCTTGCCCATGAACGAGCACGCTAGTCTACATCAGCGACGTGAGTATCCCATATCGGACAGTCCCATTCATGACATCACGTACCCTGTGACAACGCCACAGGCGACCGATCCAAGCGAGATGATGACGAACTCAATCAGCAGCCCCGCGGTCGCAGCGGTTGTGAACTCACTTTGGGACTCGTAGAACTTGAGGAAAGTGTTAAAGAGAACAATAGCGACAGCATCATTGAGAACGCTCTCTCCGAACACAATACTGTACAGGAGTGGGTCCAGGTTGAGCTCTGGGTTACCCAGAATCGACAGCGTTGCAACAGGGTCCACAGCTGAAATCAACGCGCCAAACAGCAGCGCTTCGAGCGGTGAGCTCGTGTCGATGGGGATCCAGCCGAGCTGCCCGGCGTAGAATGTCAGGTACCCGATGATGAAGGTGGAGACCATGGTTCCAAGCACAGCAAACAGAAGGATCGTGCTGGAGAGTCGCGTCTGTAAGCGAATGGGTAAATGGTCCATAGAGAAGGCTCAACTCACTTGAAGTTGTCGAAGAATCGTTTCTTTCGTGGATTCAACCAGTTGAAGGTGAGAACAGCTATACGGAGGCAATACTCGGGACAGATGCGCATAGACATACCCGATGGAGAGAGTACCCGGCCTCAAAAATGATAGGCGGGAGGAGCAGAAAGTAGAAGAGAATTTTCTGTCGGTCGTTGCAATTAGTCGCCACATCACAAACGAGAAGTGTCATCATCGCAACTCACGTTGAAGCGGAGGAACTCCATTTCTTTGCGACTCGGATAGAACAAGCGCGCACTGGGCGATGCAATTGCATTCGGTGGTCATGCGTCAGTATCATCGCAAGTTTTGAGTGGTCGTACCACGCGCCGACGATGAGTCCGAGCAGAATGGCGGCTCCCGACTCGGGCAAGTAGTAGAACTTGTACTCCTTGATCATGTACGCGCAGACGATGCAAAGCCCCAGAATGATCACCTGGCGCGCCAGAAGCGAGTGTCAGGCTTGTGGCAGTCGGGATGGTGAGAAAGGGCGGCGTACGAAGAGCAGCGTGTTGAGTGCGCCGAACTCGTGGAGGCCTTCGCCCGACGAGCGCTCTGAGCACCGCGCATGAGGACGCAGAGAAGAGAGCAGACCAGGCAGCCGCTGGACCTACCCGCGACGTGCATCTCGCAGCAGAACGGTCAAACTGAAGAGACCTCAACACACGTCCTATTCTAGGTCTTCTCTTACTTCCTACTTCAGTTCTTCTTCTTGCCCTTCTTGGCCGACGTCGGCGCGGGCTGGCGGACGCCGTCGGCGTCACTCGCGGCCTTGCCCTTCTTGCGCGCTGTCTTGGCGCTCGTGCGCTCGTCGGCCGCGGCGGCTTTCGACAGACTCGCGGCCACGGGACTCATGACCGCGGACGAGAAGCTCGCGCTCGTGTTGTCCGAGTCGCGCGGACTCATGTCCGACGTGCGCGGGTTGTCGGCCGTCGGCGGCACCTCACTAGGTTTGCGTGGCGACTTGTGCTGGCTCGTCTTGCGCGGACAGTGGTCCTGTGTGTCTTGCTGTTAGTGTTCGCTTCCACATCGCCAGCGATGTTCTCTACGCACCACATCCTCACAGTGCTCGTCGAAGGCGTAGAATTTCTGCCATAGGCAAGGTCAGGTCGATGAGATCGAAACAAGTTTAGTGAACCGTTGCTCGCACCTTGAGCGCTCCGTCGCTGTGCGGCTGGAAGAAGTCGACGGTGCCTTCGATCGCGCACACGCGGGTGACGAATGTATCGAGCAGCAGGCGACGGTGGTCGAGGAAATCCTGGTCGAGAGACCACCAGCCGAAGAGCGAGCGGATCGCGTCGCGATGCGTCTTGAAGAACAGCACGTCCGCCATTTTCTCAGCTCCGAGCGACACTTTCAACGCTCTACACCACCAGCACCGTCAGTCATTCGTGCGATTTCGTCTCGAATACAGAGGCACCCTGTACTCGTTTAGCGCGTCGAACTCGGAGAAGCGGCGCCAAACATTCCACTCCTTTGTGAGGCGCCGATTGGCAACTCGGCTGAAGACAGCGACGTGACAAGTGACCATGTACTCCTACAAAAGTAGCAAAACTGAGCCAACCGATCAGCACACGTCGTACAGGCCTCTTACGCACCGCATGCTTGCCGTCACTGTGGAGTCGCACTTGGGTTACGCGCGCTTCAAAGCTGTAGGGTGGTTGCGATTTCGGCGAACCGCTCGCGACTCGAGGCGAGAGTGAACCGTTGAAGCAGGGCGGGTGCGGGCCTACCTTGGCAGCTTGAAGAAGTACTTTCATCCACTTCTTTTTGGTCTCATCATCAGGCGCTGAAAGGAACACCCGAATCTCCTGGCCGCAACTTGTGACCTCGTGGGCATAGAAGCAGTTCGGTGTATCGTCAACGTTGGGCGCGTTTGCGTGTTTTGGATCACCCGGAACAGGGGTCGCAATGTCAGCGTCCTTAAGGTGAAGTTTCCACTTGAGGTCGGCTTGGGACCGATCCGTGAACCCAAGCAACTGCGCCGAAATGTCGTCGAGCTTGACGAAGTCGGTCTGCCACGGCTTCTTGCCACCGTGGTCGGTCACAGGCACGGCGAGAAGAGAGCCTTCCATTGTGGCTACCGCGTTGGTACCCGACGTGGAGAATGCTTCAGTGACTCTCCAGCAGGAGAAAGCGAGGAGCCAAGAGGATGTTCCAAACAAAATAGCAACCGTCGCGAGCAGGTATTTTTACTGAGGTTGCCTAATGGGGTCGACTCGCATCTCGAGACTTATACACAAAGGACCCGACGTCAATACCGAGAGTATCGATACCACTCAACGAAATCTCCGTCCGTTGGGCGGTTGTAGGCCGTGAAAGATCTTGGATTCCTGAATCCGAAGCGACTATCCCATTCACAGTTTGACCGTCGCTGTGACCAGCCGTGAATGGGAGCCGATGACGACGTCTTTGGTCCGTTGAAGGGTGATACAGTGGAACTCGATCGCCAATAAGCTTCACGATCATAGGGAAGATCGTGCTATGTGTGCGAATGTAGTCAACTGGGCTGCGGCCTCGAACATTCTGCGATCACCAGTCGTGAAAGACGAAGTCAACAGAGAGCGCCCATGGATGCTTGTCTTACTTTCGCAGTCCATGCCTCCTCGAGTAATCGATGATCCGACTTGTCGAGTTTGAGCGATGCTCGCAAGAGGAACAATCCATTGGCGTGGCGAGCAGCCCAATGAAAGGCATTATCCCCCTATGATAGCATTTGAGAAGAGTCAGCCCACGTTCCAATGACAAACACTGTTCGTACAGATGAATCCTTCATCGTCGCATCGGCACCTTGGTCGAGCAGCATACATCCAACATCAGCGTGACCGGCTCGCGCTGCGTCCATGAGTGGAGTGAGTCTGGTCGTGTACTACAGACACGATGTAGTTAATAATCGTCAGGATGAAGAGCCCACGCAGGTGCCATCGATACGGTACACTGTCGATCTCATCCACTGCTGCGCCGTTTGCAATCAGATACTCTACTGCCTCAAGATGGCCCCACCAAGCGGCTGTGTGGAGTAATGTTCGACCGAACTCGTCCAATGAGTTAGTGTGAGCTTGAACCAACCTGACCACACACATATCAATAACACCAAACGCAACAGCTTGATTACTCACTTCGTGGCGCCTTCGACGAGAAAGAAGTTGCGGAGCATGTGGAGATCGTTCACTCGAACAGCGTCCCACGCCGTCCCAGGATACTCAATCAGTAGTCGCCTAGCCTCAGCTCGTTGGCGACGTTTTGCTTCGTCCGCTGTGCTTATTGAGCGAGTTGTCGTGCGCGACGTTGACATGCATCCATTCGTTGCTGGCTCCTCAGTCATGGTAGCAAATACTGCGCTGGTGGTTGCCGGAGGTACCGAGCTGATCGGACTATCTAGGTGACGCTGTTGTCGACGCTCCTCGCGCTTAGCGCGCAGTTTCGACTGATAAACTGGGGGCGAAGTATCATCATGCAGGTTGGGTGCGTTTGCCCGGTTGTTCTGCACCTCTGCCATGGTTGGTGTTGAACCAGCAGAGGGCGACGCTTGGTGACCAGTCAACGATGATCGCACACCCAATAAATGAGCTCTATTACTTCAGCGTGCGGTTACGACCAAGATTCTACCACATAACGCTTGGTGCGCACTAGCGTCTTCATTGCAGCCTCGGCTTCTTGAAGCGACAACTTTCCAACAGACCGCAGGATATCGCGTAATACTTCGTAAACATCCGAGGGCATCCGCTTTGCAGACCCAGCGATGTAGACGTAAGCACCCGCTGTCAGCAGATCGAACACTTTCTCTTTCTCTTCAGCGAGACGGGTTTGTACGTATATCTTGTGAGGCTGTTTGATGGATATCATTTTGCGTCAGCGAGAATTCTCTGATCTGCAATTCATCAATCCGTACCTGGTCTCGTGAGAAAGCCGTGTGGAGAGAAGTCACCGAACCTGCGGCGACCATCGTCTCCAGCTCCTCACCATACAAATAATCCTAACGATAGACTCGTCAGCTCAATATCACAAAACGATTTCCAAGATATGCACCTTTTGCTGGTGCCGACTTCCAAAGTACAGCACGGTCTTGCCAGCCGTGTCCTTATCGACCAAGCCAGCTCGTAGCGCCTGACGCTCTTGCGCAATTGCACGCATTGCGGCAAGACCAGTCCCCGGCCCGATAAGAATCATGTCCTTGGTTACGTTTGGCGGATTGAAGAGACCGGTCTTGATCCACATTGGCACAACAATATTCGACTTGGTGGGATCTAGCGTCTGGAAGTATGCCGAGCACACTCCCCCACGACGACGTTTGTAGGGAGTGAGGAAGTCCACGATTGCGACAGTGAGGTGGACTTGGCCTGGGTGAAGGAGGCTCGAAGATGAAATGGAGTAGGAACGCGGCTTCAGTCGAGGAATGAACTGAACGAGAAGATCCAACGGGACTTTCACGCTTGGGAAGTCGAGCAGAACCTCGACATAAGTCTTCTTCTCTCTTATGCAGTAGTCGTACAATAAATCTGCGCCTTCAGGGGACGCAATTTCTTCCAGTTTCTCTTTCTACTCAAAAACATGCGCAGATCAGTGCCACATGGAAAGAGGACTGTCTATTGCAAGCGCGTACCTCTTCTTCGCTTGACGCAAACAGCGACAGGCGTGCGAAAAACGAGCGCCTCGGGGTTCCCTGAATGTCAAGGTACTTCGTGAACAGCTCTCGCACTGTGGTTGCTCCTGGAAGATCGCGTTGAGGTGATCCATCGGCGGCTTGGATCGTCACGACCGCGTCGGCATGAGTGCCCACGTAATCAATTACTTCATCAACACCGTTGACATTGTGCGGGTACACAACCGCAATTGCACCGGCGGGGTACTGGAAGCCAGAGTCTCCAAGGTCGAACACCAAGTGGCGTACGTCCTGCTTCCAGTCAGGAGCCGTCAGGCGCCTGTTCTCCACAAGCTTGGCACCGAGAATGGAATCATGCAGCGCGTTAGGAGGCGGTGCATAGAAAGCTGAGTTATCAGGCCGTGCCTCTGTCATTATCCCACTTTCAGCGGGCTGTATGTGGAGTTTGTACACGGGCTCAATCTCTCGCGGTGCGTCGCTGATGACGAAGCCTTCGGGCAGTGGATACTGTTGAAGCACAGCTCCCCAGAGCTTCTCGAGCCACGGATTCAATGCGCCAAAGAAGCCGAGGGCGTGCTGGTCGTCTCCGAGCCCACGCTCGATGATCTCGGTTGCTCCGAGCTGCAGCAGTCGCGCCTGCAGTCGCCGAGCAACAGCGTTGTACTTGGCGTAGCTGGAGTCGCCGAGCCCAAACACCGCGACTAGCAATCCTTCCAACCAGTTCTTGGGCAGCGTCTTGCGCAGCAGCGCGCGCCAGGCGTTGCGCATGTTCTCGGGCGCCTCGCCGTCGCCGGTGGTCGAGACGACGAAGACGACGAGCGAACACTGAGGCAGCCGCTGCGCGACGGGAAAGGCGTCCATGGCGATGCTTTGCGTGTCCGTCAGCTGTCGGTTCCACGCTTGCTGCTGGATCTGCTCGGCCACATCCTGCGCCGTGCCGGTCTCGCTGCCGTACAGCACGAGCACACGCAGTGGCAACGCCATCGGGTGACGATCGACTAACAGCCTGGTGTGCAGCCTCCAGTCCGAAACCTACCATGTTTTGCGTTCGAGATGAGGTTCGGTAATATACCGGTATTCGAAAACCATTGATATTACTACCGAATGTTTAACATGATACAAAGTGGTATTTCACTGGAAGAATGCGAATATTCCTCCCGACGCGGTGGCCACCACGACTTGATGGCAGCACTAAACCACTCCCCACCCATCGCCAGCCGTGGAACGACCGCGTACGGCTTGACAGTAGCTCTCTGCGAGCGTACGGCGGTCCCTCCGTACGCTCGCTCCGAACAAAAACTTTACGGAAAAAGATTAGTTCGTACTTAGCACGGTAGCGTTCCTTCTGGACCTGAAGGTCAGCTCCTTTCGTGGACGAAGTGGATACGCCGCATTCCGCATCTCGCGCCCTCGACCGCAGTCGACGCCCCGCTCTCATCTCGCGATGCTCCGCTCGTCCTCCCTCGTCCGCACGTCGGCGCTCCGCGCTACGCAGCCGCGGACCGTCTTGCGTGCCTTCCACGTTGAGGTTGGTAACACGGACCTCATCCGCACGCAGGGCTTCATCAACGGCCAGTGGGTCGACGCTCACGACGACAAGCACTTCTCCGTTCTCGGTGAGTCTCTTTGCTGGACTCATGGGTGGTGATGAAGCTGACCTGCTCGTGGCACGGTGGTAGATCCGTCGACGGACAAGGAGATCGCGCGCGTGGCGAACATGGGCCGCAAGGAGACCCTGGAGGCCATCGAGGCTGCCAAGCATGCGCAGAGAGCGTGGAAGAAGACTACCCCGCATGTGCGTTTGTGTGGACGTTACCGCTTCTACCTTGTGCCTTGCTGACATGCTTCGGTTAATCCAGGTGCGCTCGGTGCTGCTCAAGAAGTGGCACGATCTCATCCGCAAGCACACGGATGATCTTGCAGTCATTGCGTCGGCCGAATGCGGCAAGCCACTACCAGAGGCCAAGGGCGAAGTGGCATACGCTGCCGGCTTTATCGATTTCTTTGCCCACGAAGTGATGCACTCGGCAGGTTTCATGGTGCCGGCATCAATGCCAGGACAGCAGCTCATGGCTGTGAAGGAACCCGTGGGAGTGTGCGCGATCATCACGCCGTGGAACTTCCCACTCGCGATGATCACGCGCAAACTCGGGCCTCTCCTCGCCGCTGGGTGCACGGCAGTGATCAAGCCAGCCGCTGATACACCGTTGTCAGCGCTTGCGCTTGCCAAGCTCGCCCAGGACGCGGGTCTGCCCTCGGGTGTAATCAATGTCGTCACGTCGCCGGTGGATCGCGCGGCTGAGATCGGTGAGGCGCTTTCGCACAGCAACGACATCCGCAAGCTCTCGTTCACTGGGTCCACTCGCGTTGGCAAGCTCCTGATGGAGCAGTCAGCGTCCAACGTCAAGCGGCTATCACTTGAGTTGGGCGGTAACGCACCGTTCATCGTCTTCGACGACGCCGATTTGGACGCTGCAGTGGACGGCCTCATGGCTTCTAAGTTCCGCAACACTGGCCAGACTTGTGTGTGTAGCAACCGCGTCTTCATCCAAGATTCAATCTATGAGAAGTTCACGGAGAAGCTAATTGAGCGTGTGAAGAAGCTCAAAATCGGTCTGCCGCGCGCGCCCGATGTGCAAATTGGACCGCTTGTCAGCGGGGCAGCGTTCCAGAAGATGAACGAGCTGGTCGACGATGCGCTCGCGCACGGAGCGCAGGCGATTGTTGGCGGCCGCCCAGCCTCCCAAGTTGGCCCCAACTACTACGAGCCAACAGTACTGATCAACGTGGACGCTAAGATGCGAGTGGCCACAGAAGAGATCTTCGGTCCTGTCGTGCCGCTGTTCAAGTTCAAGAACGAAGAGGAGGTGGTTGCAAAGGCGAATGGCACTGAGGCTGGTCTGGCCGGATACTTCTACTCCCGCGACCTCTCTCGTGTTTGGCGAGTGGCAGGCGAACTGGAGGTAGGCATGGTTGGCGTGAACACGGGCCTCGTGTCGAACGTGCAAGCGCCTTTTGGAGGTGTCAAGCAATCGGGGCTTGGACGTGAAGGCTCCAAGATGGGCATGGACGACTACATCGAGACGAAGCTCATTGTCATGGGCGGGCTAAACTAAAATGTACGTTTGTGCCGTTGTTGAAGTTGATGCGTTGGTGGGAGGAGGTGATCTGTCAAGTCCCAGAGAGCTCCAACCGTCTGGTGGGCAGGCCTTAGTTCGAATTGACAGTGAGCAAACTGGCGTCATGGGTGCTGGAGGCGAGCATGGGCCAGCCGGTGCAGTCCATACCAAACAACCGGGCTATGACCAGCGACATCGCCGTATCCACGAGATCGTGACCATGAGTGACGTCCGCAAGTGTCCTCTGATGCAAACGAAGGGATTCGTGGACGGGAAATGGGTTGACGGTCACTCAGAAGAGACGTTCCCAGTGACGAGTATGCAACGGTAGTTTACTGAACTTGTCGACCATCATGACTCAGGCGGGCTTGTCCAGATCCGGCAACGCAGGAAGTAGTTGCTCGAGTGTCTGTCATGGACAAGGTTGATGTTGAGCGAGCTATCGAGGCCGCTGTCCACAGTCAACGGGACTGGAAACGCACACCTCCACGAGTAAGGCGAGTTGTATCGGAAGCTATCATCTCACACGCTAACCCGAAACCCGCTTGTGGTAGGTGCGGGCTGAGCTACTGAAGAACTGGAACGAGCAGGTTCTCGCACACATTGATGAGCTCGCGATGTTGGCAAGCGCAGAGAGCGGGAAGCCGATTTCAGAGGCGCGAGGAGAAGTGCGTTATGCTGCGAGTTTTATTGAGTTCTACGCAGGTGCGTGCATGCAGTCGGGTGGTTTCGTTGTCCCCTCCACGACGTTCGACCAGCGTATGATTGCAATCCACGAACCTGTTGGTGTGTGCGCCATCATCACTCCGTGGAATTTTCCCTTGGCGATGATCACGCGAAAGCTTGCGCCATGCCTCGCAGCTGGTTGCACGGCAGTCGTTCGCCCAGCAGATGAAACGCCGCTGTCTGCGTTGGCTCTCGCCAGGCTTGCCCAGCTAGCTGAGATTCCGGCTGGAGTGGTCAACGTTGTAGTCTCTCCCCACGAGACAGCTCATGAAGTAGACGAGGCCCTCGCCACGAACGACAGCATTCGTAAACTCTCATTCACGGGATCCACTCGCGTCGGGCAGATCCTCATGAAGCAAGCGGCTTCCACCATCAAGCGCGTGTCTCTAGAGTTGGGCGGCAACGCTCCGTTCATCGTCTTCGATGACTCTGACTTGGAGGCGGCCGTCGCTGGGCTGATCGCGACCAAGTTTCGCAACACGGGCCAGACTTGCGTCTGCACCAATCGCGTCTTTGTGCACAACTCAGTTTTTGAGACCTTCTTGCACATGGTTGAGAAGCAGGTCAAGCAGCTCAAGATGGGCACGCCGTTGGCCAACGAGACCCAACTCGGGCCCCTTATCAACCAGAAGACGTTCGACGAAGTGCAGGCCATCGTGAAGGATGCGGTCGATAAGGGCGCGTCGATTGTCACGGGAGGAAATCCAGCAAGAAACTATGGCGGACTCTACTTCGAGCCGACGGTGTTGGTGGACGTCGACGACACCATGCGCATTTACCACGAGGAAGTCTTCGGGCCTGTAGTCCCGATGTTTCCGTTCGAGTCGGAGCACGAAGTGGTTGAGAAGGCAAACGATACGACGGTGGGGCTTGCGGGGTACTACTACACGAAGGATCTGGGGCGTGCATGGCGCGTCGCGGCCTCGCTCGAAGTCGGGATGGTCGGCGTGAACACCGGGGCAATCTCCAACGCGCAGGCGCCGTTTGGCGGCGTCAAGCAGTCCGGTCTCGGACGCGAAGGCTCGGTGCTCGGACTGAACGAGTACATCGAGACCAAGCTGATTAGCATGAGCGGCTTGCTGCCGTGATGTGCGGCCGTCACCTATAGCTGAGAGCATGCAGAAGTTGATATCGCAGGGTTCAGTTGTTGAATGGAGAAAGCATGGTTTGATTTACGACAATGCAGCTAGCTCTTCGCTGCGCACTCACTCGTCATCTCTCCGATTCTCTTTTACTTCTGGTGCAAACTTAAATATGATAGCGACGTGAGGTGCAGTCTGCTCCTCTCTACAGCACGACTGTGTCTTTGTTGCGTCGGTAGGGTCCGCTGTGTCGGCGGAAGTTGTTGAGGTGGGCCTGCGTCGCGCGCAACACCGAGTTTGCCTTGTATGTGAGCATCGGGGAGTGGTTATCCACTCCATGCTGCACGGATGGGCGGTCTCCAGCCATGGCCGGCATGGACTGGGTCTTTTTGACGCTGCGAGCTATCCGACTCATGATGGTGTCGCGAGCGGAGGCCTGTAGAGGCACAGCAGCCGACGCGGAGGCCGCACGGGTCTGTGGCTTAACGAAGTGCTCAATCTGGTCCTCGTCGATGTCGATCGACATCTTCTTGTTCGGGAGCGGCGGCTTGGTACTTAATTTCCTGCTGGGGACGTCTCCGGCTCGCGACGCCGAGCGTGTGGAGCGGTAGGACGACGTCGAGGAGGCGGTCGAGGCGGTCGAGTGGTCCGACTGGAAGTCCTCCTCTTCGATGACCTCACTGACGAGGCTGAGGTCGCCGAGCGAGCGCAGGTTGGAGATCTCCTTATGCTCGACGATGACGGCAAGGATGCGGTCGCAGTCGCCGCGCACCGTGTCGAGCTCGCTGTCCACTTGCTTCAGCTGCAAGTTCAAAAGCGAGCGCCTGTTAGCAAATCCAGTTCTCGATTACGCATCCGTCGCCAGTGGACGACGCACCTCGTCGGTGAGCTGCGCGACGCGCTCGTGGCCCTCGGCGACGATCTGCTCGCGAGACGCGTTGAGCGACATGATCTCTCGCTGGAGCTTGGTGTTGTGCATCATGATCTTCTGAATCTCCTCCTGCAGGCGACGGTTCTCGCGCTGCACGGCCGAGAGCGTCGACTCGGGCTTGGGCTCGTCCTGCGCCATGCTCATGGCGTTCTGGGCCCCTCGCTCACTCTTGACACGCGACCGCTGGATTGACGCGCGACGGACGCAGTGGATGGCGCGGTGAATCCGGTTCGCCGTGCGGGCTCGGCGCTTCTTCCGTCGTTGTGACTGGAACTGCTCCAGGCGGTAAAGAGAGAGCGACCAAGCGAAACTGGAAAGCAGCTGTTTCAGACTATGCGCGCACTGCTCTCTCAGTACACTCCTCGTCTGTTGAGGACCAAAACTACTGATTTAACGAGGAGGCGAGACCCGCTCTCTCGCCGTGTCTCAATTGGACGATGATGAGGATGCTTCGGTGCCTCTTTGCTCGCCTGGAGCCAGATGGCTGCTAAAGGTGAGTCCAGCGAGCCGAGCCACCCACAATGCGATTGGGTGAAAAGGGGGCGTCGTGTCATGTCGGCACGCGAAAGGTCACACAGTGGCAGGATCTGCGAGTAGCATGGCCGCGACGCACGCCCACAGCCGCGCGCGTTTGCGAGAGCTGCTCGCGCGCGTGGCGGAGCTCGGCGCGACAGCGAGCAAGCACCAGCAGATCCGCGTCAAGCAGTGGGTCCGCAAGCTGCTCGACCAGCCCGTGGCCAACCCGGCGTGGTGTAAGAACGTCGAAGAGCACGCGATGGTGCTGCTGCAAATGCTGCTCGACGGGGTGAGCGTCTCAACACGCGGAAGGGAAAAAGACGAGGACGGAAAGTGATGCGATGGTTTAGGTCGTAGAGGAGCCGTTCTTGAAGATGCCTCCCGAAGGACCTCTACCGACTTTGCCGCGTCACAAGGTACAGGGCTTCTACATCTTGTGCATCTTATCACACTGCCGGCTCAGTCGACTCGCCGTACAGGTGGCCCGCCTGGCTGGAAGAGTGGGCATGGGGTATTCTCGAACGCGACACGGGCCCCGTCAAGATGTCGTGAACAGATCATCGGCTCTACTCTTGAGACGGCTGTTGAGCCAGGAGGAGAATGAAGATGAGCATCCACCGACGCCAAAAAAAATTGAAATGCAGAGCAAGCAAATTCAAACGTCGGACCGAGACGATCAGTGGGACTGGCAGCATGTCTGGAAAGGGGCGTTCGAGAAGATGCGCAGTGAGCTGCTGGATCGAACTGCTCAGATTCAGTCCATGAGCGCCGAGGTGAAAGAGCTGAGAGCGCTTGTCGCCGCACAGAGGCTCGCGCTAGAGCAGGAAGAGCGCACTCTCGAAGACCTCCGATCCAAGCATCGCGCCGAAGTGGAGAACATGAGATCGCTCCAAGCGCTTGAGCTGGAGTCGTTGAAGGCAAAGCACAAGAAACAGGTACGCCCACCCATTCGGTAAACGACGAAGGCGATCTCACTGTGTAAGTAGCTCCACGACGTGTCGCTGCAGAACGACCGGCTCTTGCGTCAACGCAGACGAGAGGCCGAGGCGGGCAGCGCGTTCAATATGCAGTCCGAGTCCTATGGAGACTTCCTCGCCTGCATCGACGACTTCTACGCCGACACGTTGAAGCTCACGCAAAGCGCGTAACCCACCGTAACCTCCTTGGACCCTGCAAAGCCTCAATACAAGCCCCATACTTCCTATAGAGAGCTGTGTAACCATGGGGGTATGGACCTCTTGACACTCTCTGATCGAGCATGTCGGCTTCGGTGCAGGGCGACCTGCGACGCCCGCGCGAAGTGCATTCGTTCGTGCGCGAGGAGATCGAGTCTCCGCGCGGCCTTGCGGACTACTACTCGACAATCTCGCTTCTCTGCGGTATCGTGGCCTTCAGCCTCAAGGTGAGTGAACCGCCGACGCCGACGGCCGCCCTTCGTCCTGTGACGTCGTGTGTGTCATGTTCCGCTTCAGTGGAAGATCGCGGCGTGGATCTCGTTCGTCTTCTGCGGCGCAGCGTTCGCCAACACGAAGAACGCCGATAGCGACGTGCGCCAGCTCTCGTGGTCCATCATGACGGCGACCAGCGCCATTGTCTCGTGCTACTCGAGCGCCTGCATCTCCTCCGCCACCAAGTTCACCGACGTGCCCAAGGACTCGTCGCCAGCAGAGTAACGATCAACGTATCAATACGCATTTGCTCCGTCGATTGCATTCGTTGGCTTGTGCTCATTTCTCGCCAGGAATAGGACAAATTAATTGTTAGCAATGGCGGCACCTTCGGTGGCGTTGACACCCTCAAGCCAATAAAAGAGCGGGCATCTTTTCGTAACAGTCTCACGACAAGACTGCGTCAATGGCCAATGAGAGGGACAAAGATGAAGCGGAGAGGGCGGAGACTCGAGACTACGCCGGTCATGAGCAAAGCAGACCAAGACTCGCAGCCAGTCCGCCGAAAAAACTCGCCCACAAAGATGTCCACCATAGATCTGCCGCTACGTTGTTGCTTCCTCCGATGCAGGGAGGCAACAGATTGTCTGTCGAAGATCGACAGTCACGCCAGATGCGTTCCTTCCTTCAAAACTTTCTGTCGGATGATCGCGGGCGCTTTCAGGATGTTCTCGATCTCCGTCAGCATGCTCTCGACACTGGCATCACAGTCACTGATGCAACCATCCAGGAAGTTGTAAACACTGTTCCGAACGTGAAGGGTTTGCGACTCACAGGGTGCTCAGCAATCACTGACGCCGGAATCTGGGCTATTGCAAGGCAATGCACAGCGCTGGATACAGTGTACTTAGCAGGATGTGACCGGATCACGGACCTCGGGCTGCGTATGCTCGCACACAACTGCCGTTTGGTCACTGTTGATTTGAGCGACTGCCCACAGGTCACTGATTCGATTTTGCAGACTCTGGCAGCCGGTTGCTGGATGCTGCAAACATTTATCATCCAGCGAAGTCGTCGTGTCACGGACGCTGGCATCGTCAAACTCGCCCAGTGCTGCAAAGGCTTGCGCCATCTCGACTTCTCTGAGTGCGAGCACGTTGGAGAGTACGGTGACAAGGCACTGATCGAGATCGGCAGATACAGCTCTCAGTTGCGCGTGCTCGATCTGTTTGGTTGTCGCCATGTTCATGACGTGGGTGTCAAGGCGATTGCTGCTGGGTGCCCATTGCTGATGACGCTCAAGCTCACAGGTTGTCAAGGTGTGAGCAGTGCTGCATTACGTGCGCTCGCGAAGCGATGCCATGACCTGGAGATCCTTTCACTCGCGGGATGCATCAAAACAGCCAACGAAGACCTTAGTGAGATCGCGCGTAATTGTCCACGCATCCATTGGCTCGATATAAGCGGGAGTCCCAATATCGGCGCGTCGGGTCTCGCCGCGCTGGCGCACTTCTGTAGACGACTCGCATACTTGAACATCTCGAACTGTCCGCGTATAAATGATGCAGCCTTGCTTGAACTTGCAGCCGAGAAAACCGAGAAAACCAGCACTCGCACAATCCTGACACAACTCGCAGTCAGAAACTGCCCTCGAATCACGGAGAGAGGGGTCACCTTGCTGACTGACGCATGCTCCAATTTGCTCACCGTGGACATGACTGAGTGCGAGCAAATTGGCCGTCGCTTCTTGCAGAAGCTCATCCAGAAGCTGGAGTTCGTCGAATGGGCGTCCGACTTTTTCGGCTTCCAGCCACTCCCGAATGCTGCAGAACTCTGCTATGCTCGAGACCGCCGTGTTCTCGAGCACAAAAGTGCCATTAGAATTCAAGCACTTGTGCGAGGGTGTCTGGCGCGCGGTGGCGTTTGGCATGCCAAACTGCGGTATGTTGAGCGCACGTGGCTACCGCGAATCCAAGCCCGTATTCGAGGTTTCCTCGCGCGAAAACAGCTGACTCTTGAAGCCCATGAGCGCAAGAAACGCGCAGCAGCAATCCTGATCGCGGGGCAGTATCGAAACTGGAGACTTCGACGCATGCTTGCGCGCCATCGACGGTTGATGCGCATTCGCCACAGCGAAGAAGCCTCAGCACTGATCTTTCAGAAGATCTTTCGTGGCCACCGAGATCGGAAACTTGTTCGCAGTATGCAAGATGGAAATCTTAGGCAGAAGCAGCTCCAAGCCCGGGTTCAAGCCATGCTAGAGCTAGCTGCGATCAAAGTGCAACTAGCGTACAGAGGCCACCAAGGTCGTGGGGACGCGGCGATGCTCCGTGCTTCGAGGGAAGCATATCTTCGGCAACTGGAACGAGAGCGAGAGGCTGCCAGATTATTGCAGCGAGTCTACCGTGGCCATCAAGGACGCCGTCAGCGTGCAGCCCGGCTTGCAGAGTTATTACACGAGAAAAAACGGCAAGACGGAGCGGTAAAATTGCAGAAGATTTATCGCGGTCACAAAGGAAGACGGAACGCTCTGCTCGTACGGGTTGAAGTCGAGCAGCTGAGGCAACTCAATGCTGCACTAACGATCCAGCGGCACTGGCGCGGTCTCAAGGACAAACACTTGGCTGCAGTCCTCATCGGCCTCATCAAACTGCGCGCGAGGGAGCAAGAAGCAGCGCATGTCATTCAACGAGCATACCGCATGTATGCATCGCGAGGGTTTATGAAGGCGATGCGCCTCGCCCAGCAGTTACAACGAAGACGACTTCAAGGTACAAGGACTATCCAGAAGTTAGTAAGAGGGCATCGAGGTCGAGCCCAAGCTGAAGTGCAGCGTGAGTTGAGAAAGCTCGAAGTCGTCACTCGTCCACTGTTTAATCGCGAGAGTCGGCTAGAGCTTGAAGTATCTGGACTCGAAGCAAGAGTTCATAGTCTGCAGCTCAAGGTGCAACATGATGAGGAAGATGAAGCGATGCTAGCACTGGAACTGGATAAGACGATGCAGATCAAAACCAAGTACCACGACTCAAGCCGTATCACCGGTACACCGCAGCGCTATCTGACCCAGTATCTTCAGGTGCAACTTGCCGACCAGCTGCGTGCAAAACGCCTAGAGCTTGCGATGGAGAGCCGGGCTCTTGAACAGCTAATGATGCAGTGGAACGATGCTCAGAAGCAGTTACGTGCCGTCAAACGTGAACTCGAACCGCTCACCATCGGTGTGGTAACGCAGACAAAGGAGAACCGCACAAGACGGCTCCAAACGAGAGTACGCCGTGAGAGAGTTGCGGCGACGTGTATTCAGAGAGTCTTCAGAGGTTACCGCGTGCGTTGCGCAATTCGTGAAGGCGCAAACTGTTGGATAGAACTACCAGTCACGGACAGCGAACGAACCGCAGCAGGGTATTGTGTGTACTTCTACAATGCCTTCTCTGGTGAGTCGCGCTGGAGTAAACCTCTAGCAATGTCTATTTTCCAAGACAAATATCTGGAGCCTCTTTTGAAGAGCGATCCAACTCAGGCCAGCAGTGTACAACCGGGGTCAATATCCAACTGGTATGAAGCGTTTGACGATCGCGTTGGGCAGTCATACTACTATAACTCTATCACCAAAGAATACCGATGGGAAAGACCAGACACATTATCGCCCGTTACAACAACAATCCTTCCGGACACCATTTCGCCACGCAAGCGTAAGCAGTGGCTTCGCGAACAAGTACAAGATGGCGGCATCGAGACCTTGATTGATGCATCTCAGGTATGCGGCCAGCTCGGCCAGTGGGAACACCGCACCGACCCACTCAGCGAGTATTCCTTCTTCTTCCATTTGCCAACGGGTGAGGTGCGTTCATCCTTATCACCCCGATCTGTGCACGCGACTCTGGCTGGAGGAGCATTGTCGCGTCGTTCAGCTCGCAGTGTGAATTCTTCATCGGCTAGACCATTGCTGTGGCAGTATCGGTACGGATACGAGTATAGTTCGGACGGCGAGCTCGTCAGAATCCCCGATGATGCACGCTGCAACAGACCAATCTGGACGGAGCACAACGACGAAAGCAGCCATGGGATGACGTATTACTACAACCACATCTCGCAAGAGTATCGGTGGGAGAAGCCGCCCGAGTTTGGACTCGACTTCGAAACGTACGCCAATTCATCCAACTCGTCCCGTGATTGGTTCCAGGCGCAGCAACAAGATTCAGGGTCTACAAGCTCGAGCCGTCGAGATCTACTCACGGAGCGGTCTCAGAAGATGAGACCCTTGGGGAGGAAATGGGTCGAGTGTGTGGACATGGACGCCGGCAACACTTACTACTACAACGAGATTTCTGGAGAGAGTCGTTGGTCGCTCTCGCCCCGCAGTGCTCGCGACATGACGGATGTACCAGGAGAGATCCCATTGGAACTCTTCGAACAGGTCAAGAATCTGCGTGAACACCCAGTAGCATATACGGCCCGTGTCACACATATAGCATGGCTGGAGAACGCGATGGAACAGCATGACTGGAGCAAAGTTGACGTGCTAGTTCAACAAATCCGCATCCGTGAGCAAAGTAAGGCCGTCGAGGATTCCAAAGCGAGACAACAGAATCCCAAGCAAGTGTCGCTGTCAGCAGGGTGGGCATACTATCAGGATTCAGCATCGGGACATGCGTACTACTATAACTCCCTAACGGGAGAGACAAGTTGGAGGCCCCCAAGCCTCACCGGTGCTATCGAGGGCGAGAGCATTTTTTGACCCCAGATGATAAGGATTGGCGTGCTCACGACATTCACCACCTCACAACGGCCGTCTCGTTTACTTCACGCTTGTCACTGGATGGTGAAGCCCGAGTCTTCGCTGAGTAGTGCCGCGGTTAGCGCGATGTTGAGCCACTTTTTCGTCGTGTGGCGAGGTAGATCGAGCCTGTTGAAGCACGCGTGACTGCGCACATATCCACCGTCCTCCCACGCGCCGCAGCCGTGCAATGTAAACGGACACAGACGCCCGTCGTAGCTGCTCAATGCCGCGAAGCCTGCAGGTGGCACACGTGATGATCCTGTTGCGAACTGCAGTAGTAGGCGCCTCTCCTCCGATGACATCTCGCGCACAAGCTCCCAAAAGTGCTTTATTGCTGGATGTTCTACGAGATCGGATGTGTACTTTGTGTTCCGCTCCCAGTCATCCACGTCGATTGCATCCGAGCCCGACAAGATGTAGTCAAGCTCCTCGGCGTCGAAGAGCATGAGCAACTCCGCTGGGATCACTTCGTAGAGTCAAAAAGGCGAAGAGTTGAGGCGCAACACTGTCGACGAGCAAGTGCCTACATTTGCGGTCAACAAAGTCGCCCTTATTGGCGTCGGTCACGCCAACCTCGCTGCCTCCAGGGATCAACTCAACAACTCGAGTGGAGTCGTCGGGAAGCTTTTCGACGACTGTGAAGTCCAGCCCAAGTGTGTCCACGCCATCGTTATTCAGCAGCCACTTCAGATTCTTGTGTGTGTCGAGATCGAAGAACTCGAGATCACCGAAGCCAATGGGAAGTCCCAAAATCAGCTTGAGCGATGGATATGCAAGGTGAAATCCTGTAACATTGCCATCCAGAAGTGCGCGTCCCAAAATGCGTTCGGTTGCGAGAAAATATGCCAGGTGATTGTCCCCAAGCACCGTGCGAGAATGAGGGTTTAAGTAGAAAGACTGCTCTTGCTTGTTGACGCACGTGAAAACGCCCGTGTCGGCGCGAACAAGTTGCTCATTCAGCAGCAAAAACCACTCACGGTAGAGACCACCGGCATCTACGCCCTGGTCGCCGGCGAACTCAACGCGCACAGCACCTCGGGCCTCCATTTGTGACATCGTCGCAATCTTTAAGATTGAGTCCTTCACCAGCACATCACGATAGATTGACAATCGCGTTGTGTGCGTAGTGCCATCCTCCCGCGTCGTGGCATTTAGAAACAGAGTCGAAGTCGCTGTGATGAGCTGCGCCAGTTTCGTCGGAAACTCCATTTGTGCCTGGGAGACCGCGTCGCGTACTTCCTGCATCTGCGGACTCGCACCGGTACTTGTACGCAGCGAGGAAACCGCAGCGTCAGCCGCCGTTGCGTCTTCCACGAGCACCTCGAGTTGAGCTGCTCGCGCTTCCAGTTCGTTCGTGACGTCGACGAGCAGCTCGTTCAAGCTTGAATCGGCGTCTTCAGCGGACTTGTCGATGATGATGGCTATCTAGTCTGTCGACACTTCCTCGTTCTGATTGCGCTCGACCAGGACAGTGTCCGGAGCCTGCAATCGCAGCACCCATGGCTTGAACGGAGCGTCACCGGATGGCTCCACGTCCCTGGTGCGCTGCCAGACGACCGTGCCGTTGTTGTCGACGCTTCTCATCCATTCTTTGCGCAGTCGCACGCGCTGCTGGCGGGCTGTCAGCGCCGTCGACGACGTCATGGCTGTGTTGCCCTTGAAGCTCGCACCGCAGACGCCACAGAACGCGCTGCGGCGCAAATTTTCAAACGTGCACTTGGAACACTCCACGGCCCCTTCGCCGGCGGCTCTGTGACACAAGACACCCGTCAGCGCACTCGGCCACACTTGACTCCGTGTCCTCACCCACCGCAAGGCAGACTCAACTCGCGCATCGGCGGAACTGTTCTCGTCACTGTGAAAGCCCGACGCGAGTCAACAAGCACCCTAGTGCAGAGCCCGGTGGGACCTACTTGAGCAGGAGCGGCGCGCGCAGCTCGGTCTGCGCGTGGCGCTTGCGCTGCGAGCACCAGCCAGTGCAGGCGGCGGCCGCGACGATCAAGAGCGTGCTCAGCAGGAAGAACAAGGGTGCTCCCATTCTGCGTCAGTTGGGTTGTGGCGCGCCGCCACGCGCGGGAGGTGACGCGAGGGACTGGGTGCGGGTTCCGTGTCCAACTCTCGGAGGATGGGAGGTCTTCGAAATTGTACCTTCGACGTTGTCGCGTGGTCTATGTTCGAATCGAAGCCGTTGCGACGCGGGGATGACACCTGCTCGAGGCCAGCTTTCCGTGGGCCATGGGGCGCTTGGACGATGAGAGCGTCGGATTCACGACCCCATAACTACGCGTTCGCCTTGCCTTCGTTCGCGAGTGCAGGCAACCACGCTAACACGTAACACACAGACTGTACTTGTTTCGTTCAACGATACGATCTTCGTCACTGCTAC
>JAADVR010000585.1:0-21931 GCA_023335855.1 Pythium scleroteichum | reverse complement strand
TTGGCAGCAGCCACGGCAAAGTTGCATCTCAATCTCCACATCATCACGTCATCTAATACAGTGCAAGCAAGATTGAGATTGAGAGAAAAAATAGAGAGACTCGTTTCTACTAGCGCTGAGCTGAGTTGGGCTGGCATACTCAATTCAAATGCATAAGAAAAAACACGGTTAAAACTAAAGGCTTGGTTTAAGCCTTTCCCGTCTTTTTTTCATGGACCAACCGCGATGAAACGCTCCTTGAACTCTTGAACCACAACGGCAGTGAACCCACATTAACTGCTGAACTCAGTGGTCACCCATCGCCCGCCATGCTGGCATTATCAAATGGAACGCATCAGATCTGATGATGAATTGTCACGGTGATGGGGAGTGGAGAGAACGGAGAGAGAGACCCAGAAGCGTCCTTGCACGTGATCGACTCGGGGCTCCTCGACGGCCTTCCCGATGGCGCAACGGAAGCTCTCGCCCCTTTGGCTGGCGGCGTTGGTTTCGTCGGCACACGCCGCGACCTGTCAGCGCACGACGACAGCGCTGACGTCGAGTTGCGAGAGTTTGTGCTTCACTGGTCGGCCATGCGTGGCGTATGCTGTGGGCGCCAGTGTGTGCGTGAAGAGTGACTTGGTGGCATGCAAGAACAGCACGACGAGCGGATGCTCGTACGCCTGTCTCAAGTACGGTCCAAAGGACTTCGTCGTGAACAACATCATCGACTTCTCGACGTTCACGTTCTTGGTCCCATTTGGCGGCTACGAAAGCAAGTGGGAACAGAACTGGACTACGGCCGAATCCAGCGCAGCCAACGCGGTCGTTCTTCCGGATGAAACAGCTTTGTATCCATCAGTGGCGGGAGTTGCTGCCATTGAGCCTCTGACGTTCCTCGCCTCCACGAAGACAGTGTAGGGTTCCCGTAGCCCAGCCGACCACTAGTGTGTGGGAACTTACGAGCTCTTTCTATGTGCAGTCGCATTGCTGGTGGTACGAGTCTCGCAGGAATCCGCGGTCGCATAGCAGATGTCGAACTCAAGAGCTCGGTGTTTCTGAGCGACACGAGTATCCTGGATTTGTGAGTATCTTTGCAACCTCCTTTCCAGTTGGATCTGGACTTTGACGCCATCATGTCGTTTAGAACGCTCGCTAACTTGGAGCTGAAAGACGTGCTTCCGTCGTCTTTCCCACCTCAGCTGGTGAACTTCTCTCTGATCAACTGCGCTATGTCTTCGATCCCCAACGACCTGACGTCGATGACCAATCTAGATCGGCTGTGAGTGGCAGAGCGGGATCTGTGAGCAAGAATGATAAGTCTGACACTTACATCTGCGAACAGTGATATGTCGTTGAACTATTACAGGGAATATCCTGCGAAGTATGGGTTCCCAAGCGTCACTTATCTCAACCTGTCGAAGAACAATATTGCTCTGTTCGACGGAAACTTCAGTGCTCTTCAAACGCTGTACGAATCTCAACTGCTGGGCTTGGTCAGTTAGACGAAAACTGACATAATGACTTACGTAGAGATTTATCGGACAACTTACTCACTCAAGTTCCTGCGACGGTGTTCTCCATGACAAACCTCAAGTATCTCGATCTCCGCCAGAACTCGTTCACGACGCTGGAACTCACGCAAAGCCAAATTGACTTCCTCACGAAGATCCCGAGTGTTTTCGTATCTTCCTCAAGCACAGTCTCGTGCAGCAAACCTGACTTTTCGGCGACGATTGGAAATGGTGCGATCTGTGCGAAAGGCGGCGGGGCTAGTACGTCGGGGGGAAGTTCGAGCAATGGTCCAAGCTCAAACGGAGGGACTAGCAGTGGGAGCGGCAACTCAAACACAGCAGCACTTGTTGGCGGAATCCTCGGCGGTATCATTGCTGTTCTCGTCGTTGCAGGCATCATCTTCTTTGTGCGAAAACGAAAAGTGAAGAATGCAAAGCAACTCTCCGAGACAATCACTCCAGGTAACTTGAACAACTCCACTCAGAAGAGCAGTGTCAGCTCCGAATCTGTGAACTCGCTATGGACGGATCAGGAGCTCATGTCACTCAAGCTCAACACTGACGACATTGAAGACGTTCGTCGAATCGGCTCTGGCGCGTTCAGCGTCGTGTATCTCGTGAATTATCGGCAGACACGCTTGGCAGCCTCTAAGCGGCTCAAAAAAGACGAACTCAGCTGGCAGAACACACAGCTATTTGTTTCCGAAGTGAAGCTCGTTCAGCGCCTCGAACATCCGAGAATCGTCGCGCTCATTGGTGTGGCGTGGACGATTGAGTCAGATCTGCAAGCACTCTTTGAGTACATGGAGAACGGCGATCTGAGATCGTATCTCGAAGTGAAGACTACGCCGCGGCAGTGGACGCGTGAAAAAATCCAGATTATTATCGACGTGATCGAAGCTCTAGTCTACGTTCACTCATTCACGCCACCACTTGTCCATCGTGATCTCAAGTCTCGTAATGTGTTGCTCGACAAAGACAACCGGGCCAAGCTAAGTGACTTTGGTATCGCTCGCTTCCGTTCCGAACAAAACACGATGACCACGGGCGTGGGCACAGGCAGGTGGCTTGCACCAGAAGTGATCTCGGGCAGCAACGACTATGATCAATCGTGTGACATTTTCGCGTTTGGCGTCGTCATGTCAGAGTTGGATACACATGAACTTCCGTATGAAGATATTCGAGGCCCGAGCGGAAACCGCCTCGCTGATGTTGCGCTGCTCCAGATGGTCTCCGCCGGTAAGCTCGTTCCAACATTCTCCCGTTCGTGTCCAGCTGAGATTCTCAAGCTCGCCTCACGTTGCCTGGCTTTCGAGCGAACCCAACGCCCCACGGCCGTGGAAGTTGCCTACGCCCTACGCACGATCATGAGGTCGAACGAGCATTACCTTGTGTAAATCAGGCTTGAACATATTTTGTGATCTGTGTCTCGTGTTGTCCATCTGCGACATGTGCAGAGCTTGTTCGTTAGGTTCGCTGTAGGACTGCGAGATTCCGTACTTAACCGACACTGGTGGTGGTCTCCCACACAACCAAGTAGTCGTCGCTTGAACTCTACCGTCTCCGTCGCCGTCGCCATGTTCATGCTCAAGAAGAAGAAGCCGCAGGTGGACTCGAGCAAGCAGCTCAAGGCCATCGTGTGGGACATCACCAAGATCGCCGTCGTGTTCGTTTCTATCCGTGCCGCCTCGGTCTTCCTCAACCAGGAGACGTACTGAGCAACCAGTAACCTGGGCACGTGGTGTAAGAGATAGAGAGCCGCGATCGATAACGCGAAGACCGAGAACATTCGCAACCAATTTTATCTTATATGGTATTCCTACAATGCTCACGGCGGATCTAAGCTATCCAATCACCTTGCACAGATCAATACAACGAATAGAGCTCTGCAGTCGCGAAATCGTCCATATACTTTAACACTCTATTCGTCCATTTCCTCTTCTTCATCCTCCTCTGCCATGTCTTCATCATCATCAGCGCTTGTGTTGAAGGACTCTAATGCAACGTTGCACTTCTCCACGAGAACATTGAGAGCCTCGGGCAGCAACTCCTCGGGCTTGATCATGCCCACTGATTCGACACTGAAGATGAAGTGGTCACTTTTGCGGCCGAGCAGCAGGCGCTCATCCCACGCCGGTTCACGGATACAGTTGCGGCACATTGTACACTTGCGCGCGTCCTTGACGACGGCTGTGGCGACGCCACCCATATCCTCAATGTCGAAGACACCCATCGGACAAATATCTTCAACCAGCGTCTTCGCGTCCGCACCCTGCACGGGTTGCTTGAACTCGATGTGGGGCAACAGGCGGTATGAGGCCGTCGCAACAGGAGAAAACTTCGCGTGGTCCTTGCCAACGCCCTTCCGGCAGTGCGCCTCAAGCGCAATGCTTTGGCCTGGACGCAGTTTTGCAAGCAAGATGTCTTCGTGAACCGGACGAATCGAACCAAAACGCTCCTCCTGGTTGCCTTGTGGAACCCATTCGAGATCGCGCGAGTAGACTGCAGAAACGAGGGCACATTCGCGTCAGGATCAGCGTCAAAAAATCACTACAAGGTCGAATCGTTCCACGTACTAGTGGAATGAATAGCCTTCGTGGGGTCATTTGGGTGCGCCGGGTCATACTTGCAAGTCACGTCAAGCTTAAACACGATCGTGTTCTCGTCTGTAGCCTCCGCCTCTTCGTTGTCAGGGAAGGCCTGGAACTCGCGAGGGTCCACATTCAGCGGCACGAGTCCGAGACGGTGGGCAAGCACCTCGTCCTGAATGATCGATGAGTTGTTCCAAATGTAAACATGCTCAATCGCCATTGTCGGGACTTCAGCAAGCAAAATGCGGCGAAGCGCATTGGCGATGGATGCGTCGACGCCAATTAGGTCAAAAATAATCTCATCGTCCGTCAGACTCTCGATCTTGACCTTCACCTGCTGCTTCAGTCGGTCCACAAAGTCATGGCTTGCTTCGACATTGACATCAGGCTGAAGATATTCGCCAGATCGTCAGCATCAGCACTCGACGGGCCTGTTCGGCAAGTCAAGTCAACTTACGAGATGTGGAGCGTCAACGCCGACACGGATGATCTTAGACGCTGAGCTCTTGGCCATAGTTACGCCTGTGTGTGTCCTACTGGTTTACAAGGCGGCACGTCGATTGATCGATCTGGCGCCCGATAGCGAGACTCCCACGAGGCAGTGTCGCTTTAGATCAATTGCTTCCTGCTCCGTTCCAGTCAAACGACGCATCCATCCAACCAGCCAATTCAGGATGATAAAACCTCAGCGAGGACTCCAAAACCTTATACCGGAACTACTACCACCGAATTTTGGGGGTGGCCTCTTGGGTCACAAGTTCGACACATTTACTTGTTGCGCCACTGAACCAGGTGATCTGAAGCTGCGTCAGCACGAGTGGACGAATTCAAATGGGCGGCTGAGATAGCTCCGTCGGCAATGGAGTCGCATTGACACGCGCTGAGTCATGAGCATGGTGAATAGTTTGGTTTTCGTTCTGCAGCAAGGTTCCCTCCTTGAGAGAGCACCTTGCTGCTCATGAAGTCCAAGTTGAGTCAACTTGGAATGCTGGATAGTCTTTTTCATGAATATATTTTTGTTGGTGGTTGCACAGTGCATCTAGACTGCCAGGTAGCTCAACTCCCCTTCCTTCTCAGAAAGCTGGCCGCGCTTACTTGGTGTACGTGATCTTTCGGGTCTTCAGCGGCGCCCACTTGAGTCGCTTGTAGTAGCCCGTCAGGAGCACCAGCGCAGACAGAGCGATGAAAGTCTGCATACCCTGCTTCTTGCGCACATCGTGCTCAGGCTCCGAAGCCCAGGCGAGGAAGACGGCGACATCCTTCGCCATCTGCGACGTGGTGGCAGGTGTGCCATCCTCGTATTCGATCTGACCGTCACGAAGCTGACGTTCCATGGCAATAGCACCGCCGCCGAAGTACGGGTTGTAGTAGAGGCCCGGGAGGAGCTCCTTGCCCTCTGGGGGCTCGTAGTATCCCGTGAGAAGAGCAAAGAGGTAGTCCACCCCACCAGGACGGCCCTTCACGATGAGCGAGAGATCCGGAGGAATGGCACCATTGTTAGCGGCCGCAGCAGCTTCGTCGTTAGCGTATGGCTTTGGCAGCGGGTCGGAGAGCTTGCCCGGTCGCTCGAACATCTCACCCTCGTCATTCGGGCCGTCGACAACATCGATATCGGCAGCGATGGCCTTGAGCTCCTCCTCCGTATGGGTGACACCAATGAGGTTGCGGAAGCAAATGCGCTCGACACTGTGACACGTGGAGCACACCTCCTTGTACACCTGGTAGCCACGACGCACACTAGCGTAGTCGAACGACGAGAGCGGGCCAAGGTGGTCGAACCCGTACGGCAGTGCGTTGATCTGGTCACCACTGCAGGCCGCGACGCCCGTGAGGACGGATCCACCAAGGACGGCACCAGCGCCGACCTGCAACAACAACAAAAAGCGCGATCGCGGTGAGCAACTTCTGCTCCATGGACAGTGATCACCCGTGGACCACCATTTTGGTGGTCCAGTTGGCGGAAAGACCACCCGAAGAGCTGCGCAATCCCTGCTGCCGACGCTTCGACCGGCCGTAGGCACAGCACTCGCACGCGCAGCTCTCCTTGGTCGCCGTCCAAGAGGCGCAACGCATACGCACCTTAGCGGCCTGCTGCATCAACTTGGGAAGGCGGTTCATTATCGAGCTCCGTTGTTGTATGGGATTTCCACCACTCTTTCCAAGTTGACCGGCTGCTGGTCCCGGCTCGGCCAGTATACAAATTCCAAGTGAATTTTCAGCCGCATATTCACAGTGGGGGAAGCGCGACGACCGCAAACTCTAACGTGAGCTGGGCCAGAATCCACCTTACTTTTAAGGTTTTACGCATTTCGATCGGCCCCTGCCTCCGCCACGTCGCCCCGCCGAATTTCGATATATTAGCATACAGGTCAACTATCCTCGACTGGACTTATAACGACGGCGTTCATTGTGCTCATCGTTGGTTCTTTGCTTCAAAATGGTGTGGGAATTATGTGGCGTAGAGTCCAACCCTCTCCGACTTGGTCAAGTCGGCCGCGATCGGCTCAAGATGGTACGTGGCGTCGCGTCCGTCGCGCTTTCCCATGTCTGCAGACATCGTGGCCCTGACGCGTCACTTTGAGTGCAGTCTGCGCTCTTTAGTCTCCAGGGCCTGATCACTGTGATCCTGCTCTTCATCTGCACGTGCACGTACATTCGCATGAAGTTCCCCACGATCTTCGACCGTGGCCAACAGCCGGGCAAGCACGAAGGCCTGACGGGTCTCTGCTGGAAGGCGTCGCGCATTGGCGAGCGCAAGAGCGAATATGTCGCGGGCGTGTTAGTGATCATGGCAGTCCACACGCTGTTCTTTGCTTAATAGTAGTACTACAAGTATCAATTCCTATTTGACGCATTGGTTAATTTCAAACGTGGCGAGATGGGAGCCGCGTTGATCCGATGGGGCAAGCCTCGAATTTTAGTTGAGGAAACCTCATTAATCTATATTGACTCGGCCGCAACCTCTCTACCGTACACTACAGAGACACAGCGCGGGTCGATACGCTCTCCTTCCACACACTCACATTCCAAGAGCAAGAGCCCACCAAAGGCTTCAAGAGTTCATGGACTCGGGGCACATGGGAGGAGTGCTGACGACTTAGTTCTTCTTAGGAGCAGCGCCACCCGAGGTGCCCATGCCGAAGACCGTCTTGAACGTATCGTAGATCCACCACTGAAGACCGGTGAGGGTACCGATCATGATGATACGAGTGCCCAGACCCTTGGTGGCGAGGTTCTTGAGACCAGCTTCCGAGGCAATCTGGCCAAGGCTCTTGCCCTTGTTCTCGCTCTTGCCCATGAGCGACACAACCGAGTCAGCAGGGTGCGACACGATGGCGCAAATCACACCGGCCAGGTAACCCGAGGCGAAGGTGATACCGAGCTGCGTGCTCTTCGGGTACGAGCTCTTCGGCTCCGTGAACACGTGCGTGTAGAAGGCCTCGACGACCTTCTCGAAGAAGAAGAACTTTGCCATGGTGTACGGGATCTGGCGCGACCAGAGCGGGACAACCGAGCCGAACGGGAAGCGAGTCTCGGCAGAGTTAGCACGCATGGCGGCGAGGGCGGCACCGAACTCAGTCGGGAAGGTGCCAGCAGGCGAGGTCTGGACCTTGACCTTGACCATTTCCATCGGGCAGAGAGCGACATCTGCGATGAGCTCAGCCGAGGCCGAGCCGGCGAGGTAGATGAGGCCACGGTACTTGTAGGCGTTCTCCTCACCAGCCATGGTGCTGTAGAGGTCCTTGAAGTACTCGTAGAAACCGAACTTGCACAGGCCCTGGGCCGAGTAACCAATAGCGGTCGGGGCCCAACCCTTGAACAGAGCGCTAGTACCCTCCTCGGAGGCAATAAGCTTGATGCCCGAGACGAGACCGTTGTACTTGGCAGAGTTCACCTGCATGTTACACTTGACGACATCGAGCGGCGTGATGGCCGTGTGCGTGAGGCCGCACGAGAGGATACCGGCGATCATGCACTTGCCGTAGTAGGCGTTGTCGTGGATCGGCGTGTGCGACAGACGCGCGTCCCACTTGGCGGACGAGGTGGCGAGCACGGACGGGCGGGCCTGGAACTTAGCGGCCGGCGCCTTTGGCATGGCCGGGTTCAGCGACGAGATTATCGGGAAGAAGGCGCTCATGGTGGCGGGCAGTTCGCTGTCTTGGGTGGTGCTCGGACGGATGGCGAATGAAAGAATCCTGCGGCCGGGAGCCACGGCGGGAAGGGGAAGTGGTGACCGGTAAAATACAGCTACCCGCAAACCAACCGCTGTTTAAAACACAGCCAGTCATTTTGGCCGGCTTGCCAGGCCCTGTCGCATGCCTCCAAGCCAACGTGCGCGGAGGATCGTGCGCACAGGCTGACTATGCTCGAAAGCGTCTGAGGGAGGCCTTCAGTGTGCTGGAATGGGCGCGGTGGCGGCGGGATGGCGATCCTCCGACGCATTTAGCGCTGGTTTTCTGAAGTGGAGGCGCTGTGTTTACGCCGAGAGACTGACGTGTTTGGTGCTTGGACTGGATCATCTCCTTATCGCTACTTCAGAGTGGTTTTTTATTCCCTGTAAGTTACGATAACATGTATATTACCGTTAGGACGTTACACTGTAACGACCTAACGGTAATATACATGTAAAGTACTATCCGATTACCGAGGCAATGCGTGGCCACAAACTGTACAATGCGCATCCCTTCGTGTGACGTGTTCGACGTGGAAATCTACAGATTCGAACCCATGTTCTCGTTCGAGAGCTCATGTTTGCTGTTGCAGCACAGATTCCGTCGCTGCGAGAGCCCATTTTTCAATGAAGGATGCACTGGCTTAGCAGTTGCGCTCTCTCTGTGGCAACCAGCTGAAGCCTTCGCCGACGTAACCGCTGAGAAAGCTGCCTAAAAAAGCAGTAAGCTTTCAGACCAGCATCAGTCACAGCAACGACTGAGCCGCACTTCTTGCCGTGCCATCTCCTGTGATCGGCAACTATGTTCAGCACCAAGTTGGTAGCAGCCGCCGCCGCGACGCTACAGCTGATCGTCGTGTTCTTTGATCCTGCGCTTGCGGTGGTCACGAACATCACGAGTCTCTGCTCACCGCACGCGACGCCACCAAATCTAATCAAAGGGGAAACCACGTACATTTGCGTCAACGTCAACGACAAATACAGAACAGTCTTCACACCCGTGGCGGACCAGTTCACGGTCTTGCGCATCTCCGATTGTAAGTCGACTACTTGCTCACAGAGAGGCGTGCCTGCACCCTGTAATTGATCCGTGGCCTGCTACAGCATGGAATGATACCCGTGTCGGAGGCAACAATGGTGGTGCTTTCGTCACAATCTCTAGCGGTGCGCTTCGAACCTATTACAAGTTGTATGCGTCCGGGAGAGGATACGTGTATCCGTACATGACGGCAATAATCTCCGTCAAGAAAGGAGTTATCCAAGGCGTAACGTGGGATGACGGCTGCTACTTTTGCGCCGCGGAGACTTGCGAGCCAAACCTGTACAGCTACCCCACCAACGCGTCGTCACAGATCTCTGGTGAAGGTTATACGTGCTACAACCAGATGACCGCTTGTGATAGCTCCAACTCATCGGCTTGTGATCTCACAATCTACGTCGGATGGACTGGCACAGATTACAAGGGTAACTACCTGAGCAGTGCGGGGCTCCGGATGTCTCAGTTTGAAAAGTACTCGATCAGCAAGTATTTCAAGAACCTTGCGTCGTCGTTCAGTGCCGTTCTCCCGAGCAGTCGATTCGACTCGTAGAGCCACAGCCGAAGGGTTAACTTTATAATTTGAATCAGTACGACAACAAGCACCATTAGGATAATCCTCGAGGCGTTCTCTCTATTATTTCTAGGCGTGCCTAGCAGTAGTCATGGATTTTGCGCTCATGATTGTCACGTTCAAGAAGAGAATCGAGATCATTCCACCAAGTAGGCAGCAAGCGAGTAGCGATGAGGCGAAACCATGGGGATAATTGACGCGAGTCATCATCCAGAACTTCTTGCAGTTGCTCCTTACCCACGAACTCGACCTCGGCGACTTCATTCGGGTTGACGTTAAGCACAACATCACGGCGAGCGAGTAGAATGTGATCCACTTCCCATTCGATCCAATTGGCGTCGGACGCAGCCTTGTAGAGTACGGTCGTGACGTACTTCAGGTCATCCGGATGGAATTCAGTGGTCGCAATCCCCAACTCATGCTCCAGTTTGCGAATGGCGGCGCGTTTAACCCCTACATTGCCCTCTAGTTCCGCTGCTGTGAAGTTCGGGTGGCTGCAGCAAGTATTTGCCCAGTAACTTGGAAACGTTATCTTTTCGGACGCTCGCTTCTGAATGAGCAGCTCGTTGTTCGAGTTGAAAAGGAACACACTGAAAGCGCGGTGCAGAGCTCCCTCATGAAAGTGCGCTGGTCAAGACAGACATTTAGTACCGTATCCGACCGCGACGCCCAACAAACTTCGTTGTGCACACACCGTCCTTCTTGGACACTGGCCCGATAACGTTGTCGGCCTCGTCGACCTGGATGATCATTTCCTGCATGAACTTGAGCTGCTCGTCATCAGCATCGGCCGTGAGATCCTCGAACGTCGAACGCCCAGAAGCAAAGCCCATTGCGCGGCGTGTGGAGATCTTTGCGGTGCGTGCCGTTCCGGCAGAGGCACGTGTAGCGAGTCCACGCAGCATGGTGTGGCTGAACTGCGGCGACAGGTCACAAGACACTGAGAAACCACCCAATGATTCTCGCTGAAGTTGGTATTTGGGCCAATCACACAGACGAAACTCAATAGTGAAAATGAGTAACGATCCGAAATGCTTATCAAGTCTCTAGATTATGAAATGTATGGTTACACAAACGGAATGGAAAGATGCAACGGTCGATAGAGAACTAAATTCCGTGGCTCTCGTCTTTGGCAGAGAGTGTAATCGCTGAAGTTCACGGGTCGGGGAGAAAGAAGGCCGACGACTTCGGCCCAAGACGATAAATAGCCCCCGATGCGAATGTGGTGCGAGTCTGTACACTCCCACGGGCAGTCGCGGCAAGTCTGTCAACTGGATCCACGAACGACCGGCTTTCTCGTCCTACTGGTCAGCCTTGGGGGTCTGCTCGGCAGGGTCGTCATTCCGCTCGAGCGCCTCCTTGGCGCGGAAAATCTTGGACTGCAAGTAGAAGGAGCCGCCCTTGGCCGGGTCGTTGGCTTCGAAGTACCTCTGGAACTGCTTCTGGATCTCTTCTTCCGTGGGTGTGGCACTGGTGGGGAAGTTGAGGATCTCGAGCGCCTGCGCCTTGGGCATGGCGTTCTTGCGCTTGACGACGGCCTGCGCCGTCATGGCGGCCGTGTTGCCAGTCTTCGCGTTGTGCACAGCCTGCTGGTAGGCCTGCACGAAGGCGCGCGACACGACGCCGAAGCTCATGACCACGACCTGCGCGATGATGCGACCGAGCGGACCCGACATCTTGAGCTTCTCAAGAGCGAACAAGGAATTCGCTCACCGTCCAACCACCATAAAACCAGGCGTGACAAACACTCCTGTGCATATGTCTATAAATACAGTTAAGTTAGCATAGTCGTCTATTTTGAGTATTTGGGAGATTATCGAGCCTACTTCTCTTTATTTTGGTGGAAAATGGCTGCCTGATGCAAAGGTTGATGGCAGGGTGAGCATTGCATCGAGAAAGTGTCCTAGAGAGTGTCTTTCTTGCTCTTGGCGGTCCGACGAGGCTCCCAGAGGTGTCTTGATCTTCGCGGCCAGACGGTCGGCGCCTCGGACACGATGTAATTCGGCTTTTATATCCGCCACTACAGTCATGCTGATGGTCAGCATCGTCAGCAGCCTCCGGCACCTTCCTGCTGTCCTTACCGGAGACGGTACCACCACTGTCAGGATCTGACAAGACGAACTGGACCAGATAGAAGAATTGATTTGGCTCGGTGCCTTGCTTATCGACGATGCATCTCGCGTATGCTCCCCGGAATTCGTCCCAGTCGATGCAACCATCTAGGTCATCGTCCACCTCCCAGACAATCCACTGGGCCTCTGCCTACTCATGTGAAGGCGTTGGGATAAGCTATCTCTACCAGTTGCACGATTTGAATCATCACCTTTGTGATAGGTCGGTTGAGCGCCCGGAACGCAGAGCAGACGTCAGAACTTGAGATCACTCCGGACGGATCGAACTCCTTCAAGCAGATGGGTTTCTGCAGCTCCTCGATCTCCTGCTCGAGTTCTAGCACCATAAAGCTGTCTTCCATCCCGCCTGTGCCATGTTGGAATGGCTCCGCTTCTTTTCTATGCTGTTTGGCCAATCCCTGTTCGAGGGTGCTGTCGACAGATCCCAACAGAAGCGCCATCTCGGCGGCATGCTTCCCGCGGTCCTTGAGCGAGTTCAGCTCGGCGATTTTCTTCGCCACCTTGGCCTTGCGCTCATGCTGCCTTAAGTACGTGAATACGCGCAGCAACCGCTTCTCGACGTCGGGCTTAAGCACGGGTGGCAGGTCAAACTTCTTGGAGCTCTCCATCCTCTCGACTCGCGTCGTTTCGCGTATCTGATACCAACGCCGGTTGAAGAGTACGAACCGTTATACTTCGTTATGGGTTTTGAAAATCAGCCAGAGAGTCCCAGCTGGCGCGAACCAAAACAAAAACGCGGGGGGCTCACCTCCGAAGTACCTTTGGCGATGGCGACCCGATCGGCTAACGAAGCGATCGCGCACACGCCCGGACCTGTTCCGCCCATGCGCGCGCGTAGCGACGACCAGGAGTCGCAGCCCTCGCCGAAGAAGCTCAAGAGCGCGGTCCAGGAGAAAGCTCCGCGGCGCTTCGCGCTCCGCGATCTCACCAACGACCTTGGGCTCGAGCCTGGGAGTGGAAGCCACGACAAGACCAAGAAGCCTCCGCAGCCGGTCAAGTCGGTGCGCAAAGTCCGAGCGTCATCAGTGGCTGATCTACGCCTGGATGTGAATGTGGCGCCTTCGTTTGATGACCCCCTCGAGTTAGCGGATCCTGCGACCATCGAAGAGCCCGAATCAGATCCATCCCACACAACTGTCCACACAGCTACATTCGAACCCCGGCTATCCGACGACCTCCTCGCCTTCGACCCCCCACCCACATTTGAACCCAGGCTATCGGATGATCTCCTCACCTTCGATCCCCTCGTCGGGCGTGAAGAAGAAGACGAACTCGCCGAGATCATGTTCATGCACCTCCGAGCCAAGCAGATGCAAAACCGGGTGACCACTGACTACTTTCTGAACCAGGTGAGTGCTCTGTAACACAATTGAGCTTCTAGGTCGTAACTAATGGAACTATGCTACGTTCAGCCACACGTCAACGCTAAGATGCGTTCAATTCTCGTGGACTGGCTGATTGACGTCCATCGGAGGTTCAAGCTCCAGTCTCAAACTCTCTTCCTGGCAGTCAACTACCTTGATCGTTACCTCGAGCAAGTAGAAACTACACGAAGTGAACTACAGCTCGTCGGGCTCACATGCCTCTTTGTACGTGCTCCGATTTTGAGCCCTCAGCACCGCTCTCCTGAAGTGATGTTTTCAATCAGATCGCAGCCAAGTTTGAAGAGGTTGAACCTATAGGCCTTGCAGACGCAGTCTACGTGAGTGACAAAGCCTATGATGGCGAGCAAATCGTAGCGTGAGTTCGAGTGAATAATTTAGCGAGCTGATCTGTTGCCGAACTCACTCGTTCTCTTTGCACCAGTATGGAACGAAGGATTCTTGACGTGATGAGGTTCGACTTGGCTGCCGTCTCTGCCCACAACTTCCTTGAATTGTTTGCTCGTCAGCTCCATGTCGATAGCACCGAGTCGCATCTCGCGGAGTTCATTACTCAGAATGCACTTCTTCATCTACCCCTGCTGGCATGCTACCCGCCAGCAGAGCGTGCGGCCTCAGCATTTTTTCTCGCCCGTTGCATCTTTGCTGGTAAACTTCCGGGGGAAGGATGGGTGAGATAGCGTGCAGTAATGTTACCGTGTCCATGATTCACTGAACTTGAGTGTCTGTAGGTCAAGCACTGGGAACGCACTGTTTCATGCGCTGTCAACGACTTGCAGCCATGCCTTGAAGACCTGAGTGCTATAATGGCTCACCAATCGAAGAAGCTAATGGCGCTGCGGAACAAGTACAGCATCAAACGATTCGGTCGAGTTGCTCTTCAACCTCTCGATGGGTTGAAAGACTTCCTGTGATGCTTGTCAATACCGTCTGCGCCGCTGTATATGTAAATTACTACCTTACACAAAGCAAAGTTCATAACTCATGAATCGAACCAATTACATGATATACCCCCAACAATTCCAAGTTCAATTCTCTTCGCAAACTCTGAACAGTCGTCTTCAGAACCCGTTACTGGCTGCTTCTCCAAAGAGCTCATCGATCACCTCATAGTTGATCCTTCGACTTTTTAATTTCTGTTCCACGTGGGAGGGTCAATCCGGAGATTCTCAATCAGGTTGCGATCAGCAGTTCACTCACATATATGGCATGTTGGGCAGTGTCAGGTGGCGGTGCGTTTACGTCGGGAGCCTTCTTCTTGCGTTTCTTTTTCGTAACTTCTGGCTGATTCAAGCCGTTTAACCGTTTCTCTTCCTGGTAAAACGGATGTGGCACATTAGTATCAGAGCTACCATCTCATCAAGTCACTCGCCTGTACCTGCTCCTTTATGTAGTCTGCATTCATTTTTTCCCACAAGATCTTCTTCTTGTCGGCTTCCTCTTTGGTGAGCAGCAGTGAATTGATTTCGTCATCATCAAGATCCGAGAGTGTATCCCCTTGTTTCCCGTCATGTGTGCCAAAACTTCGGCCACTACTTCGATGTCCGAGTGCAGTTGTTTGACATTCATCATCGTCATCGACTTCTTCTTCAGGTTCTTCGTCGGCCTCAGTATTATCATAGTCCTCATCATCGTCGTCGTCGCCGTGGGAACCTTCCACGTCTGCATCATCGTCATCACCATCTTCGCCAACCGTATACCTGCGACTTCTTCGGAGCTGACGACTGGCGTATGTCATTTCCTCGTTAGCCTTTCTGCGTAGTCGTTGCTCCTTGGCCAGCATCGCTTTTGAGGGGGCCTCCGATGCGATCTTGACTTCGTTTCCTTCGGTCGCGGCACTGGATCCGTGGCGGCTCTCTTCCTCTAATGCGAGCGTTAAGTCGCGTTCAATCGTCTTATAGAAATCTGCTTCTTCCCGCTTTCGCATGATATAACGAACCGACTTTCTTCGCACACGTGTGAGAACCTCCTGGGCAGCTAACCGACTTGCACGGTTAACGATCTGTTCATTAGCGTTCTCGAATCCATAGTCAATGTCATCGTCATCCTCCTCGTCACCAACAGTGCCGGCGACGGTGTTTGCTCGATCTTGCTTTCCGCCACCACCTTCAAGAGCAGGGATACTGGGCCCACTACTTAGCAGCCCACTAGACCTTTTTTTGTAGAACGAATCCCAGCTCAAATAGCGTGACATATCCTCATCCTTCAGCTGTTTAAGCTTGCGTACAGCGCTTCCATCCAACACATCTTCCTCTTCCTCACGTCGCCCTCGCTTACGACTGCTCTCAAGAGGTAGACGCTCTGATTCAAGCAGTAACATCTCCATGACTTCCTTTTCCCGATGGCGCTGGAAACTTGGAGGATCGCATTCGACACGCGACATCTCCAGCCGGCCAACTTGGTCGTACGTCAGTTGTGCAGTCGGTGTGAGTGAGAATTCATAAAGACGCTGTTTCAGCGTCCGCTCACCAATGTTTACTATGTCCATGACATCGTGAAGGCTGCACATCACTGACTGAGAGCGTGCCGCGATGAGCAACGCGGCACCACAGATTCCTGACGGCCGACGGCCAGTTTCAATCCAGTCGCGCTTCATGGTCGCGACCAACCGCAGTGCAGTGGTCGCAATGCTGTGCGTCTTTTGGCCAAAGTTGAGTTGTGAAGCAAAGCGATGGATGTAGAGCGAAGGGTCGATGAGCGGCAAGTGAATCTGAAGCAGCTTGCAAAACTTCAAGAATACGCCACCAAGCACATACACGTTGATCTGCAGCTTGTCGCTGAAGTCAATGAGTAGATGCGGCGACCGTTCTCGTCTGCAGACAATGTATAGGCACGCTGCGATAACGGTAGAGGCCTTGCGCCCGTGCGTGAAGTTGCGCTGCAGCGCAAGCGCGTAGAGGCGGAACGCCGAGTCAACGTAGTGGTCGCCTAGACGCAACATGCCAGCTATCTGGCGGATCTTCTTCTTGCCGTTCGCAAGCGTATTCGCACGTGACTCCATACCATAGTTTCGGCCACTCGTGCCCACGTTGCCGTACGACTTGGTCGCGCTCGACGACACGAACTGCCCCACGACCGAGTGCGCACCTCCGCCCGACTCATGGAACTCGATGGTCGAGACGATGTTGTTCTCTTCGATGATCGTGCCGCAGCTGACGCACACGGCCTCGCCGCTCACGTCGACGATGTCGATCTCTGTGCACGAGCACGTCGGGCAGATCGTCTGCTGGCCTCCTGGAGCCATGGTCTTGCGCTGCTCAGTTCTCGGTCCACACTCGCCTTCTCGCGCTCGGACCTCCGTAGCGATGGAGAGCAGAGCGCTTTTTGCTCAGGAGACGCAGTGGCGATGCGCGCCGGCGCCGGTGACGAGCAAGCGAGTGACGCGAAGCGGTCTCTGCGCCCCTCTTCCTCGGTCCGCCAGCCGAGTTGGTATTCTCTGTCTCGTTGGTTGCTGCCAAGGTTGATACCATCAAGATACCGGTACGGATGGTATCTGTTCCAGTTATCCGATAGCGCAGGATTTTTCAGTACTTAGCACAGGTCGTCCGTGACCGCACCACCCAAACGAGAGGAGCTCCTAAGGGAGAGGTTGACCGATCGGTTGAGAAGCACTCGCGAGCAGCAGCCATGGCGACGCCCAACTATGCGCCGCCCAAGCAGGAGATGCCTCCGCCCGGCGGCTTCAAGCCCTTCAAGTACACGCGCGGCGTGCCGGCGCGTCGCGGGCCGCCCGGATGGACGCTCTTCGTCGGCACAGCCGCGCTGACGTCCTTCGGCTACTACCTCGTAGGCCAGCACAACAAGGGCCGCCGCGAGCTCGAGCGGGACGAGCGAGAGCGACGAATTGCGATGCTTCCGTTCCTCCAAGCGGAGGCCGATGTTGAGTTCCTTCAGGAGCAGGAGAAGGTGCTCGAAGAGGAGCGCAAGATTATGAAGGGCATCCACGGATGGGTCGTCGGCGAGAAGACCTACCACTCGGACCGCTACACGACGCCACTATACGCCGAGAAGAAGTAAACTCAAGCGTTCTTGCACAGATCTGACGTGTCGGTGTACTCGCATGCCAATCAGAGCAATGAGTATCGCAGCGCTTTGGAGATGTGATGGTTCCGTATATACAAATAATGAAGCAACAGAAAAACAAAGGCCTTCTCGAGTGTTTCAAAGGGATATGTTGGCAGGTTGTGACGAATTGCTTGAGATCTAGCATCTGTAGTCTTCAAACCGAACTGCGCTTCCAATAACGAGTCTACAAGCCTTCGTCCATCTCGTCTTCGATCTCCTTCGCGAGTTCCTCCTCTTGTTTCTCCCGCTCAAGTCGCTCCTCCGCGCTCTCAAGATCCTTCTTGTATGCATCTGGAGGATAACGCATTGCCTAAAAACGATCACATTGTCGCATTAGCTTCCTTAGCGAACGATCCCATAAAAGGCTGGCAGCTACTCACCTTCACAGCTTCGTTGTGCACGTCGAGACAGAAAGCAATACGAGTTTGGAAAGCATGTTGTGGGTCGTTTGTGGTGTACACGTTCACTGTCTCCTTGGACTGAAGAGTGCCGTTCTTATGATCAATCACAGCGTCAATCACACCGTCACGAATGGCCTTCGCGCACACAAACTCGGCGTTCTGGGCACTCTCCAAAGCAAGTTTGGCACAAATGTCAGCAAAAGTGATCCGCGAGTAGGACGTGCTGATCTTTCGAAGACCTGTCTTGATCACATTGTGTCGTAAGCTATGGAGAAGCAAACGTTAGCGTGCGAAGACCAGAACTGAAAGGTTCTTATTCTCGTACCGAAGAATCAGTGAGTACGTATGATCGGCCTGAAACAGCACAGTGTGCTGCCGAAGAACTGCGTTGAACTCCTCAAGGTTTCCGACACGGACAGCCTATCGAGTCAAGAAGCGAAGAGGTGAGAACTACACGTGGCCTTGTATGGCGCGCATTCTTGCAACGTACATTCGTAAGCTGCAAGTACGGAGCCAACGCCTTACACAAATCATCTTGATTGAAGACATTTCGCTCGGGGACTTCACCCATCAACAACTGAACAATGATCGCGAGCTTGTACACAGTGCGACGGAACCCGACTGCAGTATTCTGTGGAGCTTTGCGGATTGACTGCATGAGCTTGGTGTATGACTCCGTGTACTCCAGTTGAACCGCCTGGATCTTGCCGACGTAGTACAAGTAGCGCACAAACTGGTTGTTCGACACGCTTTCCGGAAAAGTGGTCTTGGTCACGAACTTGTACGCCTGCTCGTACAAGTTCTCGTGCAAATAGTTGCGAAGCAGCAAGTTAACCAGGGTGGCCTGGCCGATCTCGTCGTATCGCAGACACGCCGTGCGGTGCGCAGCAAGCAGAACGTTGCGAATAGCAGGGAGATCCTTCGTGTACTGTTCGTGAATCGTCGCGTAGTAAGTGAATACCTTCGCTTGAATCGAGTCCAGTGTGCGGCGATTGAACTGCTGACAGCGTCCAAGCACGCATTCGACAGTCTTGAGCGACTCGTCATAGAGCTTGTACTTGACCAGCGCAGCAAGCACAAACAAGAAGAAGTAAATTTCCACCTCGACCAAGTCTACGACCGGAAGAACCACGGCCGGAACAGGCAGCGCTGGGCTGTCTTTCTCAGGTACATCACTCGCTGACACGTCCGCCATCTCCGTGTCAACAATTGCACCAACTTTGGCCGTGATGACGTCGAGAAGAGACAGCAATGTTGCTTTGGATTCGTTCGAGTCGGGTAGAGTCTGACGCACAGCAGTGGAGAGCTGGGCCACAGAGAGCGTCTTGCGCAGCTTACTCGTATTGCGCAGCACACGTGCAATCTTTTCCTTGGCGTTCGTCTTGACGATGTGGTCGAGCAGCAGGATCGTTCGCTTGAGTTCTGGAGGAACGGATCCGCATTCTCAGTGCGACCAATCGTGGCTCCCCAAGCTGCAGGACGAGCGAGACTCACCTTCATAGACGAGCGCCTCCTCTGCGGCCACCTCCTTGGCACCGGCGACGCCCGCCGTGTACGCCGGCGTCTGCGAGAAAGTCGTGCGCACGCTCATTCCGTTGGAGACTTCCTGGCTGGATCTGTCCGAGGGGGGAACAGGTGAAGTTTGGATATTTCGCACTTAGTGCGCACTTCACAGTTCGTACTTAGCAGAAGTGCTTCTGGACATCAATCCTCTTCGAACAAATTGGTTGTGAAACATTAGGGGTAGCCAAAGCGCCAGACACAACCAAGCAGCAAGCGAGTCATTTTTTCGCAGCGCATCCTTGTAAAATATTTCTAGCCAACCGAAGCACAGCAGCTCTGACGACCTCTTTCACGAAAGACAGCAACAGGGTTGCTTAATCCACTCGCACGAAGTTTCCCTTCAACGTGGAACTCCGCAGTGGCCCAGCGGCAACATGCCGCGCGTCACGGCGAAGGAATGGGCTATCCGGCGCCTGAAGAGGATCAACACCTTCCGTAAGAAGCGCGCACTGCTCCGCTTCTCCTTTGACGACAGTCGGGGAACGGCAGCACGTCACCCAACCTCGCGCTTTTGGCCTCGGCAAATGCACAATCGACAACTGTCTACGGCGCGCTACGACAGCGATTCTCAAGCTTCAAGATGCAGCAATTACACGGCCGGACATGGACGAGAGAAGAGTCATCGCTGCAAGGGTCAAGAAGCGTCGGCGTCGTGGATGGCACGTTGTTTCCGCTGGCGACCAAGCCTCAGAAGCAAGGTGAGGACTACTACACCCGCCCAGTGCCACATGAATGGGAGGAAGAAATCCGTGTGAATGGGTTAACCGATGACGATGTATTGAATGCTCCACTTCCACAACAAGCAAAAGGTGACGAACGCAGACAACAACTACTTGTGTATCTACTCGAGCGCCGCGGGTGCTAGCGGCACAAGCAGATCGATTTCCTCGAGTGGGATGCCTTCGTCGAGTAGTTGCTTACCCACCCGTAGAAGCGTCAATTTGGGTTAAATGCGTGTGTCCTCCGCCTCCACGCGCAACTTCAAAGATCGCCCCGTCGTTTCTTCGATACGTACCATGGCTTCGCGTTCTTCATAACTTGCTTTCTTACGTTGCAGCTCAATCTCTTCCTTGCGGTACGCCAAGTTCTTGGGCGTGACCAGGCGTTCTTGGCGAAGTTGCGTATCCTTGAGTTCGTAGAAAAGCGGGTCGATAACTTCCGTGCTCTTCTTAGAAGCAGGGTTGATAAGGGAACTGGGCGTGCTGAGCGGTCATTTGGGGGTTGTTGTGTCGGCACCAGCGTGTCCGTGTTGTTTTCGTCGCCGTCGTCTCCTCCGTCGCTGACACCGCCATCACTGCTCCACCCGTCGTATGAAATTTCCATCCTTGAATCGGTGTTGAGTAAAAGCGCCTGGGTAGACGGACGATCGATCATCGTGTCGTGTAGCTCGTAGTAGCTCGAGCAGCGGCTCAAAATGGCTGCTCGGAGCGACGCCTCGTTGGTGACACCTTGACCGGTGTTGGTGAGCCAGTCCGAGGCCTTCTTGAACTGGTCCTCAATGGTCATCACGTCCTTTACCGTGCGCGTCCCGTCATCACGCCGCATTTTTCGATGAACGCTTGGTCTGGAGCGGTATCGGGGGTGAGAACGCGCACCAGAAAATTATAATTTTACAAAGGTTCCCTGAAGACTGTCACTCCTCTCTTTGTCCTTCGCCAGCAGCACTCCGAGGACGATCCCTAAGGCGCTGCACCGACCGGCCCGAAGATTGCGCCTGCGAACGTCAGTGTGCAGCCACAAGAACAATCGGCCACAGCGTCTCCAGAAGAGCGCGCCGTCGTCGGTTGTTCTTGTTCAACGCTCTCTACCGGTGATCGGAACGCCAAGTGCCGGGTGACGAGAATCCATGAGCAGGTGTGTGTGTAGCGAAGTATCTCCATTTCGAAGAAAAATGTCTGATCGATCCACTGGGCGGCGCTCGATTAGTGCAAGAAGGATTTGAGCCACCGGGTCCACACTCTCTGTGAAGCAGTCAGCAACTGCCGCACGCTGTCCGACGACCTTTCTTTCTCGCTTGGTGCGGCTCGGCGGTGGTGGTCGGAATATTGACCTGCGTTGTGATCGTTCGAGAAGCCTTTCTCTTACTCTCGGCGCGAACTATTCGACACCTCAACGCGTTCATCTCTAAATCCGAACTTGGATACATTTCCTTGAATATAGAATAGACATGATCCCATTTGCCATTAAGCCCTTCGTTCTCCTCAGATAGTCTCATGGGTTTTTCCATATCTTCATTCTGAATCAAAGTCGGGACTCGTCGAGCCGAAGGCAATGGTTGGGATAATGGGATTGGGGTTGAATCTGACACTGTGGATAGAATCAACTGTGACGAAGTGCGATGCCTTTTCGCCAGGTAAGGGAAAAGGATATAGAGTCAGTGCGTATAAGACAAGCAAATATACACACCAAGCGAGCTGCGACCCGTTGTGACAATCGCAGCCCTGGCTTCGTACCTCACGTTATGTATCCTTCAGTGGTTCTTTGTAGCTTAAGCAAAGGGGAAATACGTCCACTTGGCGCGCT
>JAADVR010000584.1:0-22016 GCA_023335855.1 Pythium scleroteichum | reverse complement strand
ATGCATGAAAAATTCAGACTATTTAGTGCTGGCCGCCATTAGTATGGGGCGGTGAATAGTCTGGTCAAGACCATTTACCGCCCAAATTTCTCCCCCAGCGTTTCGCAAATAGTCTTGACCATACTAATTACGGCCACCGGACTAGTGGATGTATTATGTAGGGGACGACAGTGTCGCCCGTGGGATATTTATCGTAATGGACCGACTACCTCGCGACATCCTTGTTCTCCTCTTTCGCGAAGAGGTCGTCGTACTGGCGCGACTGATTGATGGGGTTGCGGTCGTAGTTGGCGAACTTGAACCGCTTGGAGCGCCACTCGGCGCCGTCCGCTTCGTTGTACGCGAACGAGTTGCGGCGCTTGTCCTTGTCGATGCGGACGTCCGGGCTGGAGCGGATGGCGTGGATGCCTGTGATCGTGCAGCCGACGGCCGCGACGCCCGCGCAGAAGAGCACGGGGAACGTCCCGGCGTCCGTCATCCAGAGGCGGAAGACGCTCATGTTGGCGCGAGAAGCCTTCTTGGCGGCAGCGTGCATGGTGAGACAGGGTCTTGCGAGGACGGCGGCGGATGCTGGAATGAGGGAGACCGCTTGGCCCCAATAACGGAGACCCTGCTTCGGCGACTGCTCGGTCTGGGCTCCGTACCGTACCGGCAGATGAAACGAAAGGATCCATTTTATACGACCGACAGAACAAGTCACCCACCAAAGTCGCCCATCATCCAGCGAGACTTTAACAGGCAACCCAAAAGTCTGCACTCTGCGTGGAGGTTGTCTCAGAAGTACCGCCAACCCCGAAAATGAAGAGCTGAATATGGCTACATTTACGATCTCAGCTGTATCCAAGGCGGCTGTCGCAACAATGGACGCCTCTTGGCGTGAGCTACCCTATCGCTACACAGCCCACCCTGGCCGTTGCAGCCTATCTCGCAACGCTTTGGTTCTCCTCCTTGACGAAGAGGTCGTCGAAGTGACGTGACTGGTTTACAGGGTTGCGCTCGAGGTTGGCTCACTTGAAGCGCTTGGCTCGCCACTCGTCGCCGTCCTCTGGGCTGAACGAGAGCGCGTCAGGTCGGCGATCCTTGCTGATCCGAACGTCCGGACTGCTGGTGATGGCTCGCACGGCTGTGAAGGCGCACAGCGCCGCTGCTGTGCCCGCGCAGAAGAGGACTGGGAACGTGTCGTCCAGAGACGGAGCACGCCGAGTCCGGCGCGAGAGGCTCGTTTCATGGCGTGCATGGCCGAGCGGAGCCTGTTGTTAAACGCGGAGAAAGACCAAGTGGGAGAGACACGTGGTGGGCCATTGAGGACCGGAGTTGAAGTTGCCCACCAGAGTCGTCCACCAAAGTCGCCCGCCATCAGCGGCTCAACACCATCGATACCACAAGAATCTCACCGGATGCGTGGGAGGCATCGACTTGACCAGGGCACTTTCGTCCTTGCCTTCTTCGTTTCGTGTACTGGTTTAGCGTTTTTTGCTGGCAAAAGAGTCGCTGTACAAAGATCTCGTGTGGGTTTTGACTTGCAGAGCTTCCTCGCGTCGGGTTTAGAGGCTCAAAGTCGCCTTTTCCTATGCACTCGGTGCCCGGCTGAATCGTCCGGCGAGGAAGAACCTCGTCAATCGCCGTGAGAGATTGTGTACTGCTTTAGCGTAATACCTCTCCTCCAAACACGAATACAGGTCTTCGTAATCGTATTTTAATTGACTTGACGCAACTACAAGCAAGAACGAGCAAGCGAACCAAGCAGGTAAGCGACGATCGCGCGAGATAGCAACGTGCAGAGGTGTCGACTGCAACCAAGACTCACAGGAAAGTTGTATTGGAATTAGATCTGACTACTGTCCAAGTTTCAAGAGATTCTACAGCGCCATTGTGAAGCAATGATGTGATGCATGTTTGGAGCGAGGCGAATCGATGCCATTTTTTCATTTACGAAAGCAATCCGTAAATCTTTCCTACGATGCTTTTCAGTGATTCATTCGTGGGCAATGTATCGGACACTGTGAGCGTACACTGATGCTTCTGTATGATCTCGTCACGATCGATAATGAACACCCATTCGAGGTAGTTCGTAACAATGCCATATGTAACCTTGAGGTCTTCGACATCAGATAACGCTTCAAGACCGGCCACATTCTGAGCCATTCCCTGTTCGATATCGTCGCGTTTTGCCTGAACAATCGAAATCCTTTTGTTCCTGCGCGTGAGCACGAACTCGAAGCGACCATGCACATGAACGCTCTTGCCGGTAACTTCCTCTTCAACCAGAATCTTGACATCACCATGCAGACGACAGACCGTTTCGATAACAGCTGCGACGAATACAAGACGCTTGGCTTCCTTTCCAGTATACACATCGCCATACAATTCGCACCGTCATCGGTAGAATCCTTTCAATGTCAGACCACGACAAACTCGAATATGGCATAGAACTGTCGATGTCTCTGTTCTTCCGCTTCTTGTTAGTGTCCTGGTTCGTAGTCTTCTGGTTCGCGTCTTAATTCTCTCGGACGAATCATTGCATTGATCACAGCCCATCGTTTGAGACGTTCGGGGTAACGGTGTATTGTAGTTGGTGCCAACGAGGCTGTCTCGTCGCTCGGAGCAGCCACTGGTTGAGACGGAACGGCGACCAGAACGTGGATTTCGTCTTCTCCAGCATCGTCTTCGTACTTGAACGCAGTGTTGCCGATTCGATACCTCGGATCCATCTTGTTCTCCTTCTTCTTCATGATATCGTTGATTCCTTTGGGAACCTCGCCATTCTCCAACATCGTCACATCAAGATCGTCCGTCTTGAGCCAGTTGTCGCCCTTCTTCGCGACGTATAGCGTCAGTTGGTCCGCAGGGAAGTCGTACATCTTCTTCTCCTTGATCACGTCCTTCAGATGCCACATTTTCTTGCACTCGTCAATGTCCACACCAAAGACGCTCCCGTCTCCGACCACCACACACGTCAACGACTTCATTGCTTTCACCAATAGAATTATTTTCATTTCTGACCACGTTAATGTGCCATGCAGTTCATCATGTTTTGATTGCTTTCCTGTCCCAATCCCACACGTCACTACTCTCCCACGTCACCCGCGATGGCTCCTCACCGCCTCGTGGCTCTGGCTCTGGCTCTGCTGCTCGCGCTCGGCGCCGCGGCACTCGGCACGGACGGAGACCTCGTCGTCCACCGCCGCCACGAGTGCCACGTGGAGACGCTGGCGCGCACGGCGCTCGCCGACGTCGCGTCACTCGACGGCCTCTTCGATCGGCCACTCGAGTCGGTTCTCTGGACCCGCGAGGACTCGTGCGACTCCAGCCGCGCGCACGACGTCTGCGCCAACGGACAGCACGTCGGCCTCGTCGACGGGAAAATCTCCTTCGCGGCGTCGGCGTCGGCGGGCGGCGCGCGCGTTTCCGCCGCGGTGAACGCCTCGGCGCCCTGGAACTCGACGGCGCGGCTGCGCGTCCACGCGGCGTTTCCTCAGTCTCCTGTGCGTTGATCTGTTTGCCTGTCGCACACCCTTGGTAACTCACGTGTTTTTGCTCACTGCAGGCCGCCAAAAACAGCAGCGTCAGCACGATCGCGCTGTCGCTCCCGCATTTCGGCGCGTCCATCTCTCTCAGTATACTATCCTCTCCCTCGCGACTCCGCCTCGCGTCGGCTTCCCACGACGTCAGCGTCGAGCTCGCGCCCCCGTGCCCGTCCTCGACCGCCAACACGCACGTCGTGGACTTGGAGTGGACGCCCTCGCGGTGGCTGCGATGGCACTGGGATGGCCACTTGCTTCATGAGATGAGACTGCCGGATGAGACGACATCATTCAGTGGTCCGTTGGTCGTGGATCTGTCTGCAACTTCGACCTCAGCAGAGCATCCGGTCCCTATCGCATTCTACGTCTCGAAATTGGAGATCCAGCGCGTAGCGGACGGGCAGGACGAGGCCGTTTGCCGGCCCTACGTACTCGCGCCTGAATCCAACTGCCGTCACCATAAGCGTGTGTTGCTGGCGACTAGTACGGTTTCACACGTCGCGACTGACTTGGTGGCTTCGATGTAGGATTTGAACCTCGACTTGGCGCGGACCAAGGCTATCTGTCGCTCGCACAGGTGTACGAATATCTTCACAATGTGTCGTCGCAGTTCCCGCCCGGCTTTACGAAGCTTGAGGAGATTGGAAAGTCAACCCAAAACCGATCGCTAGTGGCTCTCTGCGTCGGCGCATGCAGCGTGGTGGACGCGCCCCAAGTACTGTTCACAGGCATGCACCACTCGCGCGAGCCGATTTCGATGATGAACCTCATCTACACCATCGACCTGCTCGCTCACGACCTCGCAAACGGAGCTGTGGATATGGCGGCACTGTTGTTGTCACGCCAGCTGTGGTTCGTGCTAGTCGTCAATCCGGATGGCTACGCAAGGAATGAAGAGCTCAAGATCTGGGAGCTTCAAAAAGCTGGTCAGCGCAAAAATGCGCGCTCTGAGGGCGGCTGCAGCACCAATCCCGGAGACAGTGGTGTGGATCTGAACCGAAATTACGATGTGTGCTTTGACCAAGATAATGAGGGTAGCAGCAAGAACCCATGTGGCGAAGACTATCGAGGCCCAGCACCTTTTTCAGAGCCGGAAACGCTCGCGATCAAGCACTTCGTGGAGAAGAACAGCTCGCACTTTTCTGTATCGCTGAATTATCATTCGTTTGGGCGATACTTCAACGTTCCATTCGCTTGCAAGGCTCTCGACACGCCGCAAGGCTCCAATCTGACCGTGTACGAGATGTGGGCGAAGGAAATGACGCGTTACAACGGCTTCGCTTACGGACAGCCGTGGAAAGACGACAATCTCTACTCAGTGAACGGCGAAACGAGTGACTGGCTCTGGAATAAGCACGGTATCTTTTCCATGTCACCTGAAGTGGGTCCTGCATTCTCCACTCGAGTTGACCAAGGGTTTTGGCCACCAAGAGATACTGTGCCAGCGCTGGCAGTCGAGTTACACTACTCGAACCTCGTCGCAGCCAGACTCGCTGGACCAATTTACGAAGCTTTTGCCCACAACATTACAAGGATCCCGGCTGCTGAAGAAGACGAAGGACCACAAGCACTCCTCCAAGTTGCAGTTGAGATTCGAAACCGAGGCCTCCGCTCAGCTGGCGACGTTGAGGTTGTTGTGACGACGTCGCTGACCGATAGTAACGCCACGCAAACATACACGACCACGACAAATGTCGCCGCGAACGAGTTGGGAACCGTGCATGACAGTGAGAAGCCTCGTGTGATTCATTTCGTCGCTATTCCCGAGTCTGCTATTCTCCACGTTTTTATCCGCGACGCCCTGTCGTGCCAGTACACCCGTGTGACAACGGTCTCTGATCATAACCAAGTCAGTTTTGAGCAGTGGCATGCTCTGGAGCTCCCACCCTGTGGGGTCTGTCGGTCTATTGGACGTGATGCTAGCGAACTCGCTCACTTGAGTGCTTCTCCTTCTTGCCAGTCGGTCGACGACCTCGTCCAGCCCACGGTGTTTTCTTTGGCTGCTGTGACCACCACTGGAGTCCACGATCCTCACGACGCGGACTCGGAGACTCGCGACGCGAAGCCCACACACACCCCGCATCCTGTGGTGAAGTCGGATGAGCCGTCTTCGGAACAGACGCCAACTCCAACGACGTTGTCGATGCCGCCACCAGCGCCAACGCAAGCAAAGAAGACGACTGCTCCAACCCAGGTTCCTACTCCGTCGCCATCACCTCGGTCACCAGCCCCAACCTCCCCGTTGCCTCAAACTCTATCCCCAACGACGTCATTGACACTGCCCCCATCCCCGACCCTGAGCGCCACCGCACCACTCGATAATGCCCTCAGCTCCTCGACAACTGTGTCGACTGACAGTCTCAGCCTCGCGTCCTTCGCCACCGTGCCAGTTCTTGCAACTGCTTTCGTCGTCGTGCTGCTCGTTGCTTTTGTCGTGGTGCGTCGACGCCGACGAATGGACACCAAGAACTTGACCGGAGGTAGTGGCTCGGCCAAGCCCAGCCAACGTAAGAACTACGTCAAGGTTGTCAACAATGAGGATGAGGCTGACGAGCAAGAGGGCGAAGGCGACAACAACGTTAGCGGCCAGAGTCCACGTGGTCTGGTGCGACAAGGCAGCGACGACGATGACGCTGAGTATGGCCGCCGCCGCAACCCGAGCGCTTCGCGTCCGCGCGGACCCAGCGCAGATGATGAGCTCGTGTGAACCAATTCCCTTTAGAGATGTAAATCGTAACGTCACTAGCATTCTATTCCACAGTTCCTTTTGACAAAGAAATCACGTCTAGGCAAAAATCTACGCCGGCTCACATCGCTGCCTCGCCAGTCACGTCGAAGATACAGTCCCACCCGACGCCCCAAGACGCGAGAACGTCTTCTTTCTGCGTGTCCAGGTGCTGAAGCTTTCTCTGTAAGTACGACCGGATTTCCCGACGCAGTGCCTCGCAAGGCTCGAGCATCGCGACTGTCAGGGGTTCGCGCGTGAACGGATCGACGCGGTTTGCTGACAGCAAGTGGCGTTCGATGACAGCACGGTCGACGATGTTACCCGAAGGTAGACGCACGGGGTCGGTCATGATGGTGTTGAGCAATGGGTCCAGGAACTCCTCCGGGATGTCCGCTAGAAGTTCGTCCATTGCAGCAATAAGTGTCACCATGTCTTGACAGCGACGCAGTACATTCGTGAACAGCGCCATCCACGAGAAACCCACGAGTTCGTACTCGCGATCGTTATCTTGGACCTTCCCGCTTGGGCTGTTCGCTCGACGCAGCAGCAGATCACAGCCACCAAGAAACAGTTCATAGTCAAAACGCCCGTCCTTGGCGAGTGCTGATACGAACCTGGTGCCCAATTGGCGCGCCAGGCCCCTCTGGCCTTTCGCAGGACCTGAGCTATTGAGCGCCGTCAGTGCTTGAGCAGACTGCTCCTCGAGAAGCGCCAGTGCGTCATTCTCGTCGAAGTCGTCGACTGGGGCGGGGTATCGGTTGCTACCTTTGTCATCCCTTCGAGCAGTTCGCCGCACTCCCGCGTCGCGTTTGCGGTGATCAAAGGCACCTTCTCCTGTGTCATCACCCAAGTAATGAGCCGTCTCGAGTCGCACTACGGCTCTGTTTAACGTCCAGCGATTGTGGACCTCGACGTCACCTATGAATCGAAGCATTGTTGCTGCACTATCCTGGACGACGCTCCAGAACGCAGATGGCGACGGCGCCTTCTCACTGCTGTTTTCCATCGCGGCACACCTCGAGACCATGAACACGAGATTCGCGAAGACACGCTTCGTGTCTTCCAGGTGATGCCAAGTAAAGTCGAGCGCATCAGACTTGTACGCAGAAGCGATGCTCGCCACCAAAAAGCTCGTCGTGCATGCGCACTGATCGGTGAGCTCAGGTTTGAGCATGGCACGCTTGAGCTGCGTGTTGTCTGCTATCCAGGAGAGCAGCTCCAGCACCTCCACAAGCATCCGCATTGAGATGCGTAGATGCTTCGAATGTAACGCGATGTAACCTTCAAGCATGGAGGGGCGGAATGGGAGCTGGATCTGTCGACCCTCGAGCAGCGCTTCCCGGACGTCGGCAAGCTGCGTAAGTACGCTAACCTTTCCGTTGCTTTCCTCCAAAAGTTTGGCTGCGTCACTCCATAGACCTGTCAGCAGCATGCTAACCTGGTTGGCGAGGCGCGATTCTGTATGCGAATCCCCTTCACTCTCGCCACCCATAGCTGCGTCTTGCTGTTGCGTGCGATTCTTGGCTCGGAATGCACGCGCCAGCTCCACGTGCTGGTCAGAAAACTGCCACATAAAGCGAAGCAACAGCACTGTTGTCACTCGAATCGACAGGAAGCCCCACAGCAGATGGTCGCCGTTGCCTGCGTTGTTGTTGAATACAAGTCCGTTGTTGCGCAGGTGATACCCCTCCATGTCTTCATGGAATTGCAATACTGCCTGCACGGCAGAGTCGCGAAGGACAGGAGTGCGATGGAACACTTTGCGCAGAACGACCACAAGTGCGTTGGTCTTCGCGTAAAATCCTAGTAGTGAGGACAACGCCTTGGCAGCTTGGACGCGTAAGTGCGGGTTCCTCGTGCACTTGCGCGTCGCAATGAGCTGGACGAGCATGACCAAAATCGGCTCGACAACTTGCGGAGCTTGGCTGTCTGAGGCCATTGCCTTTTGGTAATCTACACCGCCAGTTCCGCTGCCACTGTGGCTTGTGCCGTCCAACGTGAGCACGTGGACGATGTCACACACATCGAAGAAGAAATGCTCCGGAAAGGAACTGAAAGCACTCGAGAAATGCGTCAGAATCGTCTTGAAAGGGTTTTGAGCGGAAGACGCTATCTCCAACAACCAGCGGCAGGTTCTTGAGTAAAATGTGATCCAATCAACGACATTCGATGTCTCCAACAAATGCATTTCTGCCATCAATCGAGTCGCCGCGAGGTCAGCGAGACGCGCTTGACTTGCAGCATAATGGGCAGAGAGTTTTGGACGTCGACGTTCTGTCGCTTGCAATTGCTGCTGACGCTTTTCGTACGCAACGCGCTGCTCTTCACAGGCACAAAACGAACGCAACTCGTGGGTTTCCTTGACGACCGTCAACAGCTTCGACAGTGCATGCAGGGGGCCGACGTGAAGGGATTCAACAGTCATGTACAAGAGCTCAGTCTCCGTGTTGAATCGTTCACGAGGGTAGATGCAGGCGGGATACACCAAGCCCCGACTTAAAAGTCCTGGACCACGAGGATTGAAGTGTTGGCGCCAGGGCCGTGGGATGCCCATGTATACGTGACCAGGCAAGTGAACCTTGTTTGGGTCGTGATGTCGCTCTTCTTGGTCAAGACAACTCGGGCACACGAAGCGAGGATGGATGCAGTTGGAGCACCGGTAATAGACGTCGAAGGCGTCGAGACGAATATCACACTCGGCACATACCAGCTCTTGCGAAAGAGCGTCGGCTGTGTCTCTACTAGCATCTTCACCAATGGCTTGGAACAGAAGCGACTTCAGGTCACACTCAAACGGGTCGTAGTGGTTGGCAGCGATTAGCGGTACGGGAACGTCCAGTCGCAGGAACAAATGGTCGGTGCAATGGAATTGGTCGGGGTGCAGCGCTCGCTGTGCTTCTTGTGCAGCGTCGTCTTGCACAGGGCGGCGGCTAAAGTCATTATAGCAGCTCGCGCAGATGTCGGCGTCGTCGCAGATCGCACATTTATATCGTAGTCCAACAAAGTCGGCCCCATTGCAAAAGTCGCACAGCACTCCGAAGTGCTTCGAGTTGTGCGGGTAATAAAAGTTGTCTGCTGACTTGTCACCTGCCTTTCGCTTCTCACTCGTCTCGTTATCAGCCAACAGCACGCGAGCGTCATCTGCAGCTCGCAAAACTGCCTCATCCTCTTGACTCGGTTTTCGAAGGGGCTCGACTTTGTGGTGGTACACTCGCCGCGATACAAATCCTTCGTGGTACGTCGTCTGCAAGGATTCGCGCATCGTCGCAAGCATCGCAAGAGCGACGTGGACGAGCGCCGAGCTGATATTGACTAAATATCCGTCGTATAAGTCGTCGCTGGCCGATCCGCTGCTTCGGTAGGACTGAAAGCATACAATAGTCGTCGCGAGGTATGTGAGCATGGCGTCTACGACGAAGGGATCTTGTGTTTTGGCGTCCAACAGTAACTGGAACAGCTGTGCAAGCATTTTCCTGAGAAGCCTGCACCCTTCGTGCCATTGCAACGTCAGCGCCATCGCCGATCCGTCGCGGCGTCCGTCGGGCGTCAAGTTGATCTCACCTGGCTCGTCACTCATGCTCGTCCACCACATGAGCGGTCCTAAAAAAGAGTGTAGGCGCAGCTTGGCGCTGGAGATGTAGACCGGTAGCCACAGCTGCGGTTCTCTCTCAATGAAGATGCGTGGAAAGTTGGGAATGGAAAAGAGCTCGAGCACCATCTCCATCATCGGCACCATCTCGTCGGATCGGTAGAGCAGCAGATCGTGCAGCCTTTCGCGCGCGGCGATGGCGATCTTGGGCGCGAGGGAGGCGAAGAGCGTGTTATCCTGGTCGGCGAGCCGTCGCATCACGAGTGGCAGGAACTGCTGCGCCTGGAGCGGCTGGAACACTTCTCTCGCGAGCGCGAGCACCTGCAGCTCGACCGAGGCGTTCGGAACTCGCGTGTAGCACTCTCGACAGATCGTGAAGGAGCAGGCGGGACACGAAAACACGAGTATGGGGGCCGTCGCGCCGTGGGTCTCCCACGACCGCTCGCAGCGAGAGCACGTCCACGCGGGCGACGCGCGAAAGAGCCGCTGCGCCGTCGACGCGCATAGCTTGTGGTCATGGAACGCGTGGAAGGCGCCGACTCGGCTGTCCACCTGGAGCAGCACGTTGACGACGTCGATGCTGCAGGAGGTCTCGTTGCTGTCGGGCGCTCGTCGCCATGCATCGAGCAGCCGCGCGCCGACCTCGGCGATGGCGTTCTGGATGTCGTCGGCCACTTGGCTGGTCTCGGCGTCGAGCGCGTCTTGTCGCTGGGCCCAGAGCCTCTGGACGCTGTGGAGCACGCGCACGAGCGCCTCGACGCACTCGTCCTTGGCGTCGCACTGGTCCTTGGCGCTCGGCTGCAGGCGGCGCTTGCGCGAGTGGCGCTGCTGCGCGGCGGCCGCACTCTGCTGCTGCAGCTCGTCCCACCAGCGCGCGGCGTCGACGCGCAGCGGCGCGTGGGGCTCGTACGAGAGCGCGCCAGAGAGCGAGTGCACGCGCAGCACGTTGGTTGCGAGCCGCTGCTGGCGCTCGAGCGGCTCCAGCGGCGCGAGCGGCGGCCGCGGCTCGGGGGCACGGCTCCACGGGAGCATGGCGACTGGGCATGCTGGCAACGGAACAGAACGCAGTGAGTTCTCGTGAAGTAGCGGTGTGAAGTGGCACCAAGAACTCTCTTTTAGCGCTGACTGCGGGGTCGGCGTCACATATTCGACTACACAGGCCTGACAGTACCGACTCATTTCTCCGCAGCGCGCGAGAGAAAGGCGAACCCACAGCCTGGGTGGACGGCCTCTGGCTTGGAGCTTTTGAGAAAGCGGATCCGCCCTTGACAAGATCCCCCATGGCCATCGGCAGGAGCGTGGACGCCGCGGCGCGCGGCCTCGGTCTGGACCTCGCGATGGATCTGGATCTGGATCTGGACCCGCAGGCCGCACGCTTGTTCCCGCCCGCCGCCGTGGACGCGCTACGCCGCGCGGCCGAGAGCGAGGATGTGGCGCTGCGCGCAGTCGTGGCCGCGGCGGCGCAAGCGCTGGAGACGCCCGCGGGAGACGAGGACGCTCCGGCCACAGTGGGCCAAGACGAGGCGGTCGCCGTCGCAGCCTGCCTGCTTGCGCGCTGCGCCCGCGACGCCTCAGAGCCGGCGATGCCACTTCGGTGCGAGACATTTCTGAGGAACGGACGCAGGACTGGACATCATTGACGGGAATTTTCATCTGCACTCGGATGGATGCGTTATCTCTAGCCAAGTCGTAGTCAGCTGTGGAGTGGACGACGAATCGCTGCTCGCGAAGCTGCTCCCGCTCCTCGCGTCCCACGTGCCACGGGTCCGCGCCGATCTGCGCACCCGGAGTACGTGCTGTCCCGGTGGTGCTAGCGATGACATCCTCACCGAAAATTCTTGACGGGCAGGCTTCGACTTTGCGCACGTCGTGGATGTGTCGTGGCGCCTCGACTACGTGTTGCGGTCCAGCTCGCAGGGGAGCGTGCACGAGCCCTTGTACTTCGTAACGCTCAAGGTGCAGCCGCCGCAAGGCCGCGTGCGGGATATTACGTTCTCGTGCTCGGTCGAAGGACTGCGCGATCTCGTGTATCGTCTACAGGGTGCGACCAACGCGATCGAAAAGATCGCCAGCGGTGGTGCTCCCGTGCAAGCATGAATGTACAGTATGGATGATTGGATTCTCACGTTATGAGTGCTGCTTTCCCTTGGGGTGGGCCTAGTAACGATGTTCGTGTGTCTTCGCGACGGCGACTTGGCCTTTGGATAAAAGCTCAATGTCTTTTTCCAGCTGTGCTAGCTCCTTCTCGAACGTCTCCTTTCGTCGCACCTTTCCGAGCGTGTCGAAGACCACGTTGTGACAGAGTTTCTGGTACTTGCCGTTCACGTGGTCCCACTTGGCTTTGAGCGCGTCGAGGAGCTGCTTGCGCTCGTTCTCGTCGATTGGTTCGACGCGAGTGCCTTCGTCTTCGTCCAGCATGTTGCGGTTTTGGCGCACAAACTCCTCGATCATCTCGTTCTCGCGCTCGATTTCGTCTTTGACTTGGTTGAGATACTTGGGGACCTGACCGAAGTCGTCTTTCTTCAGGTACTGTGGCGGCTCTTTAGTCACGCGGGCTCGATTGCCCGGCACCGCAAGGATCGCCTCCACAGCGTTCGCAGTGACAAAATTCTTGGCCGACTTGAGGCCCATGATGGGCTTCTCATCTCGAGTCACGACGTTCGGTCTCTTCGGCCCAGCGTAGTCAAACTTGCTCGCTAACAGCAAAGCGTTTTTGTCAGAAGTCCTCGCTCAACGCAAACTTATTCACACATACGCTTTTTTGATGGGTCCACGACAGTCGAGCATCGTTCACCCTTTTTAATGAAACCCTTTGGATCAGGCTTCTCGCTGATACGGCCGATGCCCTTAGCGCTCGCCCTCCGCTCGACATACGTATCCTCGCCGACGTTTGCCCCAATAAGCCGAGTTTGGCCCTGAAGGCCAAACGTACTTGCCGTCGGCGCAACTTTCGGGTCGTGCTTGGACTTGTACCTGTCGGGCTTCACCGGGGCCACAACGATACGAGGGATCAGATTGTAGATGCACTCCTCGCGCTGCATGGTGCTCAATACTCTTCTTCCTCTGTTTCGGACCAGCCAGTGCTTGCTGCAGACAAAGCCGCCGACTGACGCTGTTGCCAGATCTATTTCGAAGTGATCTCGAGCTGCTTGCGACCTATGAATAGCATCCTCCGTTGTCCATGATTAGCTCTGAATTTGCTTCCGCTGCAACTGAGAGAAGGCGGCACAATCCGCCACGAAAGTGCGCAAAGAATGCGTTGCGTTCACTGTACCATAAGCTAAATCATTTGGGAAGTATAGGAAACCTGAGTTCTGTCTTAAAGTGCCGACCGTGTCTCGCCACAATCACTTTGGCTCTGGACGCATTTGCTGATGGCGCACGAGGAACATGCAGATGCGAGGGAGGATGGATGAGCACACCAGTGTAGACACTGCAGGCCCCGGTCGCTGGGTGTGACACTGCTCGTGCATGATTTCTCTTCTCGGTTCGAGGCCGCTCGATATCACTCGACAATGACTGATCTTCCGGTCGGATGTGATAATTCTGTTGGGCAGCCATGAGCCTGGTATCACGAGATGCACGTCTTGCTGCGAGGAATTTGGCACTCTGCCTTTTCTCTTGTTGGCGGAGATCGTTTATGGTGTCCCCGGTCATGAGGCTCGATTGGGGGCCAAGAGACGAGTGGACCGCTGAGGCATCGAGATGCAGCACCCTCGTCATCTCGTCGGTTAATAGACGAAACGTCTGCGGCTGAGTGGACTGGGCAGTGGAAGATGAGGATCTAGTGGCAGGCTTTGGCAAGTGGTGCTGGATCACGAGGTTGCTTGTCTTCCTTCGTGTGGGGACCGTTTGGTGATTGTGAATAGTTCCCGCTGAGAGCAGTTGGTGGCGCAAGTCGTCCACGAGCTTATCTTCCTGATACATTGGCGGGAGGAACTACCGAGACTAGAGTGAGTCGTGGAGATCGTGATGCTCAGCGGCATTCGCTAGTGTACCTGGACGCAGAAGGCGCAGGCGCTCAGTAGCTGCTGGTGCTTCAGGTCCAGGCTCTGTCGCTGCCGCGTCATGTCGTCTAGGAACAGCTCGAGACCCTCGTGGACTCGGGTGTCCGCTGGTGAGCGATCCAACAGCATGCGTCTGGATCGAAGGATGTCCTGTAATACCGTCAAAACGCCTGTGTCGGAGATGGCCGAGGCGGCATCCACTAGATCCACTCACCGAGGCGGCGACGTGATCGCGCATCCCTGATCCGTAGCATTGATGGCAGAGCGCGCAGAGGCGACTGCGCGTCAAGGGCGTCTGTTCGTTCCTTCCAATCGCGCGCGTGGCCGCTGGACTCACGTGCGTGCGCGTCGCCGCCGCCTCCATACTCGGGTGGCGGTCCCTCAATCCTCCCCTCGCATGGCGTCAACACCAAAAATAGAACAGACTTGTGGTACTATTGGAGAACATAAGGGGAGCGAAGTCTCCATTATCCTCTCGGACTCTTCACTCGCAGACAAGAGATCTACGGGCGACATGTTGCGGTCAGACCACTCCCCATGTGGATGACCATTGACGGAATCCCGCTGGTGGAATCACCTGATTACGGTTGTAGATCGTGAGTCAATTGGTCGAAATGGAACTGACAGAGGGTTAGGTGTGAATGATGCTGCTTTGTGAAGGAACATCAACATTTCGTCAACCATGCATGTATCGCCTGACGTCCAGTGCTTGGCGCCATCCTTGAACACGGCGGCAGCCGAGAGTCCACTGAGTGTATCGGCCGCTCTCGCTCCCGTTGGCGTCAGTGACGCCGGGCCGTCGCAGGATCACGGCCGCCGACGTTGGACTCAACGAACGCTTGTCCCAAGATCGTTCGCCTGCGCTGACTTGACGACCACGGCGGGTAGGTGAGCATCTCTACGCGTGCGCCTGACTGGCTTAAATCATGTCCGTAATTATCCATCTCCCGAACCTCAGCCCTCATAGTCCTTTTGCCTGTTCGGGGCGTGGTCGCCCACCGCCATCTCGCCGGAAGCCGGGAGCTAAATCCATCGCCATGGTGGAGGCCGACCGCGACTCGTACGAGCTGCACGACCGCGTGCCCTCGACGCCCATCTCGATGGACGAGATGCAGCGCGCGGCGCTCATCTCCGAGCGCATCTCGGCCATGGACGCGCAGCCGCGCGCCGTCGGCCTCGTGCGCGACGACGACGGCGACGCGCGCCTCAGCCTCGCCAGCGTCGGCAGCCAGCGCAACCTCAACGCCGCCTACGTGCACGCGCACGGCTCCATGCTCGTGGCCTCCGGACACGGCTTCCCCGGCACGCCGCCCGACACGCCCACCAGCCGCCGCCTCAGCCACGCGCTGCCCACGCCCACGAGCTCGCGCTCCATGTCCAACGCCGACGCCGCCTTCCACGCCACCCCCACCACGCCCTCGTCCACAGCCACGACGCCCGCCGCCGCCACGTCGCTCTGGTCCTCGGTCGCCGCGCGCATGCGGCTCACCAAGAAGCCGAGCATGAAAGAAATGTTCGCCGAGGAGCGCTACAGCCTCCCGACGCTCGAGAGCACTGGCAGCGTGGACGCGCTGCGCCGCCACGACCGCCTGCGCTCACAGAACGCGTCGGCCGTCACGCTCGGTGACGCGGACGTTGAAGGCCAGTACGAGTACAACTTTAACACTCCGACGCTCCGCTTGGTCGACTCCCGAGACCAGTATGACGTCTACTTCGCGACCGAGTCACCCATGGTCGGCGCCGGCGGACTTCCCGGCGGCACGCCCACGGCGCCAAAGCTGTCGCTCGCTGAGCGAGCACGCTCGGCCACGGAGCCAGACTCGCGCCCACACGTGCTCACCGAGGTCGGCGACTCGTTCATGGGACTCTCAGTGTTCCGCAGCGCCCACAAGGACGACGTCCGCTCCGACGTGCGGCTCACGGCCAACTTCAAGGCGCGCTCGTCGGCGCTCGCGGCGCCGACCATCATCGGCCAAACAATCGACGCGGCGCCCCACGTGACCATTGACGAAACCCAGAAGTACACGTTCGCGATCGTGCTCCACCACACAGAGGAGGTCTACTCCATCCTACGCAAGCGGTTCCCGTCCAAGTCCGCCGCCTCAATCCGCCGTGACCTAGACCACACGGTAAGCCAGTTGCAGCAGAAGTGTGTGCGCCGACTCATCCAGGCGGGCCTCGGCGTGACCATCCTTGAAAACGACATTTACGACACTGGCGCCGACCGCGACGAAGCACAGGCTGCACGTAACATTTGCATCCTCATCGATCCGAAGAAAGATCGGTTCCTGCTTATGCATGAGTTCAAGCGAGAGATGGACGAGCTAGCCATTCAGCAAGGTGTGGCCACGGGCCGCATTGCCGAGGAGTCGCTCGAGTCGATCCGTGAAATGTGCTTCTCACCCGCCCTCGAGTTGCAGCTCACACACAATATCATCGAAAACGCCTTTAAGGACTACGAGAAGGAGGACTGGCTCGTGGATATCAATCGCGAACTCACACTCAAGGACATAGTCAAGCAATGTTTTCCCCTGCACGACCGCGTCTTCAACAAACGCTTCTTTGCTGAGTACCGGAAGCGCACATTTGACATTCGGCTGAACAAAGCAGCGTCCGGTAACAGCGACCGATGGGCTGTAGAGGAGCTGCGTCTCCATTTCGGCGAGCGCGTCGCTTTTCTTTTCGCCTTTATGCACATTTACACCAAGCACCTGCTGCCGATTACTCTGCTTTGCGTAGGGTACTATCTCAGCTTCCGTTTTCTGCAGGGACCCGCCTGGCGGCAGTACCTGCAAGGTCTCTCTGCCATCGGCTTCGGTGTTGCTGTGTTTTGGGGGCCCTCATTTCTTGTGTGCTGGGAGCGAGAGACGCGGATCCTTATCGAGAAGTGGAACTTGGCCAAGTACAAGAATACGGTTTACGAGAAGAACGACTATAACCCAGATTTTCAGTATGTATGGGTCAAGAACGAGCTCACCAAGGAGATGGAGAAGGTCCCTAAGCAGCGCAAGAACCACCTCATCCAGGTCACGATGCTCTTCTACGTGCTTCTCTCAGCCGTCATCCAGTGCATTTGTCTCGTACCATTCATCCAGTGGTACGTGTACGCCAAAAATGCGCCGCAGTGTGCGAGCTGTGACGCTAACACGAAGAACCCTTCGTACGAGTGCATCTGGTTTGTGTCGTGTTTCGAGTCAGCTGACTCATCCCTCGGCACGGATCGCTGGATGTATATTCTGATTCAAGGTATCGCACTCGGCCTCCTCATCGATATCGTGTTCTTCGAAGTGTTCAACTGGGTGTCGGAGAAGTTCGTGGGCTGGGAGAACTACGCCAAGAAGTCGGAGCATGAGAACCGTCTGATTCACCGCCGCTTCGTGTTCGTGTGGAGCAACTGGTTCTTTTGGTTCCTGTTCATCGCGTTCGTCTACTTACCTTTCGGCGACGTCTTTCTCAAGTACTTCCGCCAGATTGGGCTCAGTGCACTCGCACCTTACGAGTGGGACCCCACGAAGCTCACACTAGACACATTGTTTGTGACGCCTCTCGTTGTGACGCAGTTTCTGAACATGGTGCTCGAGACTGTGGTGCCCTACCTGATGAGAAAGCTCCGAGGCCGCCCAATGACCTGCCGTAAGTCTTCTCCCATTGCGTGGTGTATGGGCAGGATCAAACGCAAATTCACGGAGAAGAAGTCAGAGGACGCCTCTCACCCTCAGGTCCAGTCGCGCTACATGACGGCAAAACGCCTCGCTCAGCTGGTCCGACAGAAGACTGGCTTTCATGTGCCAGTCATGCCATGCTCTGACGATAGTAACCAGTACACAGCCTACGAGATCATCGCCGAGTCCAAGCTGACTGTATTTGATCCGATGCTCGACTACTTGGACGCGTGTATTCAGTTTTCCTATGTGGTCATGTTCACGGTCGTGTGGCCGCTGCTGCCGTTCCCGGCGTTTTTCAACAACTTGCTCGAAGTTCGCGGTGACGCGTTCCGTTTGCTCTTCGCGCAGCGGCGCCCGATGCCGCGTCGCGACACGTCGATCGGCGAGTGGGCGACCGTGCTTCAGTACGCCAACATCATCGGCATCACGGTAGTCATGGGTTTGATCGTCGTCTATCAGTGGGGCTACTTCAAGACCGACTGTAACTTCTTGTTTGGCCAAGGAGAGATGGTGCCGTTTGGCTGGATCGATGCTGCTCATGTCATCGACCCATCAACCTGCCACAACCAGAGCGGCACCTCCCGGTGGATGATGGTGCAGATCATCATCTTCGTCTTCCTCGAGCACATTGCGTTCTGCTTCCGCTACCTCGTGCTGCAGGTGGAGAAGACTCCGTCGGCCATCCGCTCCTCAGGCTACCAACGCCTCAAGCAGATCCACCAGCTCACCAGCGCACGCGCTGCTCGGTCGTCGCAGTTTGAGTACATCCAGAAGCTCAAGAAAGTGTTTGACAAGTACGACGTTGAGCAGGATGGTCACTTGAATGAGCCCGACCTTATTGCCTTCCTCGCCGAGTGGATCTGCAAGCACCCAACGGAACTCCTTCCGTACTCGGGCATTATCTTCCGCTACATGGACAAGAACGCGCTGGGCAAAGTGCCTTTCTCGACGTGCTGCCTGATGCTCCAGCACGTGAACCACGACCGCTTTTTCTCGTGTCTGCTCGGCCTTTACGACCCGCTCAATGGCGCGCTGAACGAAGACATTCGCAACGCAAACGACGGTCTCGAGCTGCGGCGCGTCATGAGCGAGGTGTCGAGCGTCGTGTCCCATCGTAACAGCGTCAGCAGCGTGGTATCTGGTAGTGACGGTATCCGGCAGCGCAACTCGTCGTTCTTCTACGTGAACTGAGACCGAGAAACGAATCTTCTGATGTGATGTATAGGGAATCATTAATCTAGAAATCTAAGTTCTCTCGTGTTGGTTTTGTTGAGCTTGTGTTCCAACGACTTGGCCCCGTTTCGTCAATCGGCACCTTATTCTCCTGCATGCGGTAGGCAGCCCGTCGGTTGCTTCACGGGCTCAGGCGCTACGTCTCACGATCCGTCGCCGTCGCACGCTTGCCACTTTCATGGGATGGCGCTGCTATTCTCAGACGCGCTTTCGCTGAGCCACCACGCGGCGGCGCGAGTGCAACTCCACGAAGAGACTCGGATCGCTTCCTTTTGTGGTGTATGCGCGCGTGCGAGCCAACGCCACTAAAGATACGCATCCTCGAGACCGTGGCGATTGGATCTCGGCTGGCGTGCGACGACGAGCGAGCCGATGCGATGCCAGTGGTTCGGTCCCGCCGCGCCTGCTCGGCCGAGCGCCGGGCCTCAACACGGGACGCACCAGTTTCCATGCGACTGCTGCCGCACGCGACGACGGGGCAAAAGCTTAGTCCCGACGCCAGGACCTGACATGGCTTCATTCCGCAATCCACTGGCCGCAGCCCACTTGACTTGTTTCCCCACCGCTTCCTCTGGATGTCGCCGACGTCGCTGCTCGCCTCGTGCGCCTCACCGCCGTGTGCTGCCTCCTCACACCTAGCGACACCTTCCGAATCTGCCGGTGACGCGTCCTCCCGCTGCCGCTACAAGACGGGGCGCTGCAGCAACGCGCGCGTCGTCAAGCCCAACGGCTCGCTGCTGCTGCTCTGCGAGTTCCACCGCGACCAGCAGAACCGCACCAAGAAGCGCAGCGACATGAAGTACCGGCACCACCGCACCAAGAAGCGCCAGCTCGACAAGCACAGCCCTCGCGGCCAGGACTACGCACCACCCACCGCCCACGGACTGGGCCGCCTGCTGCTGTCGCTGCCGAGCACGCCGGTGGCCGAGCGCCATTGCGGGTCAACACGAACGCCCACTGACGTCGTGGCCCGACCGGCGCCCACTCGCCCGTCATTGCCGTCGCATCTTCTCTCGCCCATCGTGAGCACGCCGGCCATGATGTCGTCGCGGACCATCTCGCTGCACGCGCCTGGCGGTGTGCTCGCGAGGCGAGAGAGTGCGAGCGGCAAGCGGATCTCTCTCTACAAGGTCAGCGCCGCGATCTCGCCGGCCAAGCTGCGCGTGGACTCGCTGCGCACGCGCGGCACCTTCGCCAGCAGCTGCCGCGACATCGTGGTCATGGCCAGCCCCGCGCGGAAGCCTTCGTCTGGGGCACAGCCGCTGTCGCCCATGGTATTCCCCCCGAGCCTCAGTCCGCTGCGGCTCACCAGCCCGTGGGCATCGCGCGCGTCGTGGCAGCCAGAGGACGTGCGGCTGCTCGAGTACTTTATCTTCTGACGTGTCTCTACCGTCGCGACTTGAAGTTACCGAGTCAGTTCCAACGCCTCGAGCAGCTCAGCAGAGCCAATCACGGAGACCGTTGTGTTGTGTGGACGAAAGGCGGGAATCGGTTAATATCGCTTCAGTACATGCCGCATTGAGCCAACCATAAGCCTTTATTTACTGAGTAGAGTGACCGCAATTGATACTAAACAAGTACTCTTGACATGTCAAACCCATTGGGCATCCATCAGTCTGTCATGGGCGAAGCCATGGCCAAGCGCGACGAGGCCTCTCGCTTGCTGCCTCACGCCAGCGGCTCGCGGCCACCGCTCCATCATCCTCAGCGTCTGCTCCTACATCCTCACGGCCGAGTTCTGCGTCTGCCTCGTGTCTGCCACGCTGACGGGCTCGCTACCAATCTACTTCCGCAAGCACCTCGGCTTCGACAGCGTCACCGCGACGGAGCTCAACAACGCGCTCCAGGCGCTGTTCAATCTCACGCCCATCGTTGGCGCTTACTTGACAGACAAATACCTCGGGCGATTTAACACGTACGTGCTGCTTCTCTTCACGCTCTTGGCAACCTCGTCCAATTTAACCTCTTCCATCAAAGTATCGCGCTCTCGTGCATCGTCTACGTCTCCGGCCTTGGACTCATCACGCCGGGCTCGACAGAGTCGGTCTCCTCCTTCCCGCTCTTTGTTTTTGGGCTCTACGTCTGCGTCGCGCTCGATCAAGCCCAACGTCGTCGTGCTCGGTGCTGACCAGTTCAACCTCGAAATCCCTGCGCAGCGCCTTGAAAAGGAGAGCTTCTTCAATTGGTTTTACTGGTCAATCAACATCGGCTCGTTCATCAGCTACTCGGTGCTCGCGAACATTGCTGTCAACGGACTGCCGCCGTATATTCCTGAGAGCCAGGGCTTCGTCGCCGCGTTCCTGTTCTCGACAGTAGCCTTTTTCCTTGGCTCGCTGGTGTTCTATGGCGGCAAATCTCGATACCGTCGTCTGCCTCCCAAGGGGAGTGCTCTTAGCAACTTCTTCTCGGTGTTGGTTGAAGCTGGCAGCAAGACCCACCAAGGAGCCGTCGTGTTGAGTGGTGGGGCTTCGTTCGTTCCAGGTATCGTGCTCACCACGATCTCGTACTTCGTGACGGATCGTACGTGGCACATGATCCTGGCACTGACTGGAGCGGGCTCGGTAGTCTACAGCACTGTCGTGTTGGTGGCGACAGGTCAGTCCACGCAGTGGGTCCGCCAGGCGAGCCGCTTGAACGGAGGCACCCACAGCGATGCCCACGTCAAGGATGTGGGTGAAATGATGCGCCTGATGCCGTACGTGAGTATCATTATCATCTTCTGGGCGGCCTTCAGTCAGATGAGGTCAAACTTCCTACTCCAAGGATGCCAAATGGACTTGCGCTTGCCGTCCTCGAGCTCTGCTTCTGGGCCTCCGACGCTCATCTCATCGGCTACGCTCAGCATCTTGAACTCGGGCGCGATCCTCGTCTTCGTGCCCATCTTCGATCGCCTCGTGTCAGGGCTGGGAAAAAATAATACAATACAAATAATGTCGAGATTGTATTGACGGAATAATCTATTATTGATTTAAACCGATTCCAGTTTAATACGTAATTGTGTCCGTTATTATTGTATTTTTCCTCCACCAACGGATGTTCTGTGACGGCTGACTACCACCCGATTGTGAGCTCTTGAGCCACCTCTGTAGCTTTGCCCAGCGCAAGTTCGCAGCTTCACTTACGCTCATTCCTCAATCATCGTCTTGGAGTCCGGAACCCTCTGCTTGACCGCCCAGCCCAGACGCCATCATGTCCACGCGCCGACTCTGCACATTCTTCTACACCGACCTTGGTGACGTCTTCTTCTCCTGCAAAAAGTGCAACTGCTGT